>ML809172.1:57593-75123 GCA_009831015.1 Picea engelmannii
GGGAATCTGGGACAAGTGGTGCGATGGTGTTTTCAGGGAATTCCTATCGTAGTAGTTCATTGACTGGTGGAACACCGATGTGGGGAGGGGACTCAGTGAGAGGAGTATTGTCTTTGATATCTATTCCGTTAGAGGAAACTACACATACTTGTGCTTAAATAAATGAGTTTAGGAGAGGTGGTGCTCCATGATAAGTTCCTAACAAGAACGGGATTTGAAGATTCCAGGGCCAATGTCTACGACTGGACAAGCATCTGAGCTACTGTGGATAAGGGGGAGGATGTTATCAATGTGGCAGAATGATTAGGCTTGTAATTTGTAAGTTGGTCAATGGTGACATTTTTCCCGTTATGGTGGGACATCATTGTACGAAACACAGAAGAGGCTACTTCCTTCATAGCATACATGTAGCTACATCCAAACACGATATTGTAATCAAGTGGGGTGTCGATAACTTCAATGCCAATCAAGATGGTTTTTCCCCCAATTTTGACAGGGACATTTTGGAAGATCCCTTCAGGGGATGATGGTCGACCATCATAAGCTCTCAGGGTGATGGCAGATGGTACTAGCTCAGGTGAGCCGAGTTTCTTCCATACTACTTTGGACATGATGCATGTGGATGCACTGATGAACTGTGATGTTCCAGAACTTAACTAGTATCTGGAAGGATACCAGAGCGGGGAGGTGTTGTTCATCATTGTCTAGATCAAAGGTGATGAGTCGAGTATCAGTTGGGTTGACTGCCCCCAAGGCGGAAAGCAAGGATTTTTGTTGTGAGGGATAGGTTTGGAGGAACTACAACACAGACATGGTTGTAGGAGACTATGCTAATTCATTGACCAGACTGTAGTTACGGGCTTCCCTAACATGAGGGTCATGTACATTCCGTCGTAGAGGTATCCAGGGTATACAGGGATTTGGTTCAATGTTAGGGTGTGGGATCATCAATGGTTGTCCTGTTGTAGCTGAAACTATTTCTGAGGTGGTTGGGGTAGATTCAAGAGGCAAGCCACATGGAAGACTACATGTTTGTAGAAGAATCTCTTCCTCATTGGTATGGATGATATTGCGATCAGCTGGATTTCTAAGTTGATTGGGACCTGGGTTTTGATAGTGCCCCATTTGTGGTGGGGCAGATTTTATCTCTTGTTGGGTATTCATCACACCTTGGTGTGGAATGTGGTTTTGAAAAATGGCCACAGGTGGTGGTTGTAGATAATGTTGTGGGGCCATCTGAGGGCCAAGTGGTTTCAGAGGGCATTGAGTGTTCATGGAGTCTTTCATCCATTTGTAATCAACAATTTGGGGGCAGTGGTGAGTATAATGTCCATACTCGCCATATAGAGTGCAAGGGAAGTTAGTTATATGATTTTTGTTCTTCCCTTGTTGTGGTTGATTGTTATTGTTTCCCCCTTGGGGGTTTTGGTTGTCGTGATTCTAGTTTCCCTCAGCGACACAGTTTTGTCAGGGGTTATTTCCTCCTGGTCTCAGGTTGTTATTGTTTCAATTTTTTCCTTTATTCTTGGCATTATTCGATTGATGGGATGGATTTTCCGTATTCAAATGTTCAAAATCATGAACCTGTTGAATGGGAGAGGGATGAACAAAGTTAACATCGACATGTGGTTGTCCTGGTGGGGGAGAAACTAGCTAGGGGGGACTAGGAAATGGAAAATATGGGTTTTTTTGTGGAGACGATCCATATGGAGTATAGGAAGTTGAATTACTTCGACCACTTTTTGGGTTATATATGGGGGTTGGGGGTGGACCCGTACTTGATTGAGAGACTGGATGCATCTGGGATACCGGTGGGGGTCCTCCCAACGATGAAGGGGGAACAACAGGATATGACTGTTGGTGAGTGGGGGGAGGGTAATAAGACGTCCCCCATATGGTTGGGGATACTAATTTGCACCATAATAAGGTGATGGGTGGCCATAAGGGTTGAGATCTGTCATAGAACCAATCAACCCATCCACAATGTGAGAAACCCCAGGTTTGTCCTAACCAAATGGTAGGGGTCTGGGTGCATCACGAAATAATGTGTATAAGTAATCTGATTGGGAGTACATGAGGTCGAATTGTTGGGCCTTGCTGATGGATTCCTCTTCTTATTGAGGAAAAGTGGATGCTACTTCCTTGGCAATCACAGGGACGAGTGATTTAAGAAACCAATTGAGATGTTGTTCTTTTGTGGTTTCTGCTTTACACAAACTACGTCGTCAATGCTATTCATGGATGTGGTCGGAAATATGGATAGCATTGGTTTGCTTGAACTCGGAGAGAAGTTCTAAACCAGTTTCATGATGAACGGGTAATTGGAAAAAGGACAAAAAGGCCTTGGCCAATGATTCAAATGTCACATGGGACCCTGATTTTTCGTCCACATACCATGTGGCTGATGAACCAGTGAGAGTTCTTTGAAATAAACTCAAGCGGATGGAATCATCCATGAATATGATGTTTGAAGAGAACCATAAGTGGAAGGTAATAACATGGTAGGTGGGGTCTTCCCTTGGTTTTCCTTCAAACTTCAGAATGTCTGAAGGAAACTTGGTAGGCATATTGGTCTAAGTGGCATCATGTAAAATGGGGTCATTCGTGAGTTTGGTTAAATCAGGAATGTTGAGGGATTCCAAGTATGGAAAAGGGGGATTTGGTGGAGGATTAGTTCCATCCATTGTGTGTGTGGGTAATGGACCTGTCCCTTGACAGGGATTTGGTGGGTTTGTACTTCTCCCTTGAGAAGAGGTTTTTCCTCTGCCTCCTTGTGAAGGAGAACCAATAAATGGGTTTCCTTGGGTATTTGACCCAAGCAAAGTGGAACCAAGTAAATCTGATCCCAATATAGTCACATTCACTGGGGTGTGAGATGGTTGATCCGGTGAATTGGAAAGACTAGGGACTCCTCCTAGGATAGGAGGGAGATTCTGCAAGCATCTATAATGACATGGATTTTGTGGTTCCCCTATGGTTCCAACTAGTAAAGTGAATGTGTGCAAATGGTGACAAGAGAGAAATAAATGAACAAGTGTTTTTTATATTTTTGGCCTTCACAAAATAGTATAACTCACAATTGCATGTAATCAAATGAACGTCATACATAAATCAATTGTAAAATAAACAAGCATGTGGATAGGTGGATTTTTTCCGCTTGGGGGAAAAAATAAATGCTCATGTCCTAAAAGAACTATCGTCCTTCCTCTAAATTTAGCACTAGGCCTTCCAGTAGCACTCGACAATGGGGTATGAATCCACTGGAAGAGGAACTAGTGAAGGTTGAAGTGATCAATTATAATGAGGGGTAGAGGGTGCATATCCCGAAAGAGTTGACGATATTTCTCAATAGACACACAAAATCTGATCAAGGTGCGATTATAGCCCACAACTGCCACCTGGGTAGATATCCTATGTTTGGCCACTAAGTACCTCAGTCAAAGTGCAACATTTAGATTTTTGGCCTAAAAAATGGGTCATGGGATGGATACCCTCACAAGAGTTGGGTGACTCAAGGAGGGATGCACAGAACAATCAGACCTCGGCCTTCGACCCTTCACGGGTATCTCCCTGCCTTTTGGTATAGGAACACTTGAATTAGAGGATTTGAAATATCCCTATTCTCAACTTCTATTGTTTCAAAATGTGAGAACCTGATAACGAGGGGTTATTTGGATGCCTACCCCCGAGATCCTAACTAGACTAAAAAAAAATTTTAGGCATCTCATGTGAAGGAAAATTTAGTGTGTTCTTAGAAAATTTTTAGATGGAGTGGGTTGAGAGATTGGGGTCATGGAACAACCTTGTTTGAATTGAATTGGTGTGGACAATTTCCAAAGAAGTAGTCGAATCTTTCGGAGTTCGTTTGAAGCACTTTGTGGGTACTAAAAAGAAAGCCCACTTCGACCTCCACTATTCTAATAGAAATAATGTGTGTGATGAGTGGCTTTTTGTGCATGAGAGTGAAAAGTGTGCAAAATATTTTTAATAAGTTAAGTGTAAGATTGTATCATGTGGACTTCCTGTGGTCCTTACAAATATTCTTACCTAGCTTAGTGTGTTTCTTTGGTACAACCTTGCGGAATATTTAAAACCCTAAAGAACTAGCAATGTGGACATATGGGTCCTTACTTGATCCTTAAAAATCCTTATATTGTTGTCTAAACTAGAAAATATTTTGAAAATATCCTAGGACTGTAGACATGTGGGCATGTATGGGCCCTTACTTGATCTTTTAAACTTTCCTAGAGTGTTTTCTAGACTAACAAAGTCTTTAGAAACTATCCTAAGATTGCAAACATGTTGGCATGTATGGGCCCTTACAAATATTTAAGATGATTTCCAAAACTAAGAGGTACCCTAGGGGGGTTTTGTCCTCTCCTAATGATTTTTAAGGGAGATGAAATTTCCTTTCAACCACCTTTTTTTATTCCTAAGATCACACTTGGGTGCGGGTGAAGAGCATACTTGGGAGTTAAAATTGATTTCTAGTCCCAAATTAATTGATTGTGTTTGAAAAAGAAATAACTTTAACTTAAAGTTTTAAATGCCAAATGAGCCATCCATGTGGCAACAAAGTAAAGAGAAGAATTGTGATTCTTTTTACCCCTATGTTCTTATGTTAGCCAACCTTCCTTGTGAGAAAGGACTCTAAGTAAAGTGTGATTTCTTTACAAAGTGCAGGAAATTAAAATATGAAGGAAAGGGGCCCTCAAACCACTCATAAAACCCTTACAATTTTCCAAAAACAGAACTTATGTGTGGGTTGTAGTTCTAACAGTCGTGCTAAAAGCACAGAATGCACGGGTTTATGAATTTTGTTGCATGCTCAAAGTGAAAAATGCGCGTTTGTGTTCCTCGAAAGCTGTGCACTTTCTGTCACGCATCGGGAAAGAAATTTCCAAATGAAATTCTCTTTCCTTGGCTCTGAATTCTGACTTTGGAAGACTGGATTAGTATAGTTTTGGTACCTGCATATCCAAACAATTAGAAAGGATTTCTCTCAAGACTTAAATAGGGAGGATTTTGATTCAACATCCCCAGTATGGTCACCAATATGTTGTGTTGGTTTTGTCACATGGGTGAGAAAAAACACAACACTTACTTGCCTAGTTAAGTCAGCTAAACAAGACAGAGGTTTGTGAGTTGATTAGATAACCAAATACACATGAAACAAGGAAATCAAAAGAAAAACAAAAATGAATAAATGTTAGAGAAGCTTGCAAGAACTAGAACCATGAAAAACAAAAAAATGACAATCATATAGATACCAATGGATCAATGTATTGATAGGATAACACCGTAGAGAAAGGAAGGGACTTATGAATCCCCTCTTCCTCCTTGGGAAGGATCTTGAGTTCCCTAATAGAGATCTTTTCTCTTCATACAATGACAAGTAACAATGGTGAAAAAATACAATGCCAATCTTCTCAAGAGGTGAGTGGAATGGCCCTTTTCTATAGTGCTTGAATGATTCAAAGAGAAAAGAGGATTCTCCAAGAAGAATTCTTGCAGCATAAAAATACCTTGAAGTTCTTATTTTCTTAGCAAACCCATGGAATATATTTATAGTTTCTATTCATGGAAAGATACAACTGGTTCATAGTGTGAACAAGGGGCCTTTTAGGGAACTTCCTAGCCCTTGACCAGCCTCCAAGCTAGATTTCTCTCAGATATGAGTGTCAAATCATGTTAGGGGTCAGAATGGAAGTGGTTGAGAGGTCGAGAAGATTCATAAATGCATAGTTCATGAGAAGTGTGAGGATTTTCTTGTAGAAATGCATGCATCTTGCGCATTCTGTGCACAATGCGTGATTAGGACTGTGTTGGCCCGTGCATTCTGCGCACACTTCCTTTGGTGAATTTGCGCACTTTGATTTTTGAACCAAGTGTATAGTTTTATGCCTTTTTAATGGATTTTGGTGCTGTAGGTGTACTAATTATTGTTGGAATTGATGTCTTTCTTGAACCATTATGTGCAATGTTGCGGATGATTTTTCAGTGATAACAATTATGGTTTGGACTTTATGCTTGGTCTTTGGTTATTCTTGTTTGGTGTGCTAGCCTTGGAGAAAGGTGCACCACCTTGGTTGGCTATTGGTATGCTTCCAAAATTATTCTGTCTATCAAGTTTAAGGTGCTCGGGGGTGGCCTGTGTGCCTATGGTTGGGTGACAACATTGCTATATTGTCTATGGTGAAATGAGCACACCTATTTTTCTAACAAGATGGTGGTTGTCAAATAAGAAAGCATGGAAAAAGGCTATTGTGTGACAAGGGAAATTTGTGATAATTCATGATCACCAAAGAGAATGTGGTGTTGTGGTAACACGGGCCAAAGGGATGCTTTTAGCAGAACAAGCCAGAGGAACGCCTCAACAGAGGAATCTTGAGGGATGCTTTAGTTGTAAGACTCAACGAAGTCTCTGAAACTCTTCTTGTGTGAGAAAGACTTGGCAGGCAAGACATATTTCCCAAGGGACTGTATAGCAAATAAAGGGATGCCTGATCCTAAGCCTAAAAGGCTAGTGACCGCAAGGAAGAGGGGGCTTCAATAGCTCATGAGAAAGAATCAATAAAGTATTTAAAAAAATTTCATCTATTGACTGGGATCATGCACACAATGGGTATGTCAAGGAAAGAAGTGAGCCAAGTTAATGAAGACAGCCATATAGATGTAGATCCATGAACTACATAGGTAAGTATTGTGTTGATACATAAAGTTCCTATTGAATTTTGAATATAAATGACATGTTTATACAAGAAATTGTGAATCAATATGCTCAATGTCTGAGATCATTTTAGACAGGTGATCAAAGCCAAGAGTCTGGAAAGGACCAAATCAAGAAGAGAAACTACATTTCTGAAAACAACTGAAAGACTAGGCATGGCATGTGTTACTGAGAAAAAAACACCAAGGATTGTGTTTCTTTGAAGGGGGAGGGGTGTTGGGTTGTTATATTCTTTGAAGTGAAATTTTAGTCAAGGTGGATCGACTGAAATTCAAGTTCGAAGGAATTGACAACAAGTCGAAGGTCGAGGTGGTTCAACCTAGAGGATCTATTTTCTATGCCTTCCCTGGAAGAGGAAGTTAATTTGGTTAGAGAATTGAAAGAAGATGAGGAGGATGAGTATAATTTCCATAATTCAAACCCTGATTGTAATTGTTCATATATGCTAGCGAGTCGTTGGTACCAAGAGTAAATGTAAATGTACATATAGGCTGGTGAGTCATTGGCACCAAATTGTGGTTTTGTGCGCACCTGAGTAGTATGTGAGGTTTGTTGTCAAAGAAAAGAGTGCACGCATTCCATGGTGTTGCATGCACTTGAGTAAGTGTGTATGGATTGTGCACCAAGGGAAGGGTGTGTGCATTCCATAGTGTTGTGCATACATGAGTAAGTGCACGAGGGTGTCCAAGTTATATATATATATATACATGTATGTATATGTGTTTGAGGTCAGAGAGCCTATGTGGTTATGAGGCTAGTGAATCGAGATGCAAATAGGTTAGTGTGCCTTTTCTTGTAAAATGTAAACACACTCAAGTTATTAATAATATCACATTATTGTGTACAAACAGACTCAATTGAAAAGAGACGGGGGGCTAAACTCCACCGAAAAAGGGAAAAGGGGCTCAGATTTTTTGAGAGGGACAAAGCATAGGGGTATTAAGTATGAGGGAATATTTTATTAATATTTTTGGAAAAGTATAAGTTATGGATAATTATTTATCCTAAGTTATCGAGGGATGGGAACAAGTCACCAAGTGGCTAAAAGCTAGTTCTTAAGGTGATAAGTGTCAAAATCTATAATTAAAGGTGTCAAGTGTCTAGTTATGACCATGCAAATATATTATTGAGTCGTAGTGTATTTTTTTGGGGGGGATTATTCCTTATTCCAATCATCTTTCAGTTGAGAGCTCCTCTGGGAGGAACTATATATGGTTGTAATTATTGTCTTTGCTTAACCATGTTCTTCGGAAATCTTGTGTGTCGAAGAAGTGGGTTGTCACGACCATGGTCGAAGAAGCGGGTTGTCAGGTCCGTGAGCATTTTCTCTCCAAGTGATAGATTTGTTGTGTCAAAGAGGCGGGTTGTCGGGCCCGTGATCATTCTCTCCAAGTGAGAGAGTTGTTGCGAATTGTTCCCTGGTGTGTTGGGAATTAGATATAGGTCTATGAAACTTATTTTCTGACCTATTGTTGAATCCTTGGAAGGGAATTGGGGCAGCGAAAGGACTATTGAGTAGAGAAGGGGCACACTTCCTTGGGTGGGACATACATGTGGGGAATGAGAGATTATAGGCTAGTGGCCGTAATGGCACCTTGGACTGAGCAATTCTATTGAATAATAGACCATAGCTTGGCATTAGGAACCTTTTTTCCCTGTGGATTTTATGCCTCAACTCGGGGGTGACCTATTGCTGAAATATTATGAGTGATAGAGTCTATGGCTACGAGGAACATCTAAGTCTCACGCATAGTTGTTGACTCTTCATTAAAGATAAGTGTCTCTTATGAGCTTATTCTAATGATTGTGCGCTTGTTTTTATTTTTTGTTATGGGTTATTTTCCTACAAGGAATTGCATATACATCTTGTGGTTAATTCTATGTAATGTTACTGCTTATATGTGTTCCTTTCCTCTATATATTGTGACATATGTGGGTATGACAGTTATAAGTGGTTCATGTTAGCTAAATGTATGGTTAATCTATATAATATCATTTCTTGTTATAATGTGGTTAAGTGTTAAATTTTTTGGTATGGTTAGAAGATACCAATGCAGGATATAATTCCACGTGCGTGCAGTGAAGTAGTCCACGTGCACAAAGGTGATAGAATCAATGTGAATAATCATATTGATTGCACTTGGTAGTATTATATGTGCATAATAATTCCATGCAAAAGAGTTTGTAAGTGCTCTGAAGGACTATGCACGCAGTAGATTTTTGTTACTTATTATGTTTCTTTGATTGTATTAAAAGAAGTTTACCCATGGAGCAAGACCCGACTTAGGTCTGGACACAGTTCCCTAAGGATGTGCATAGATATTCTAATAATACTTGTAATAGGGAGTGTTGTAAGTAGTATCCACAGAGTAAGATGTTGAAGTATCATTGTCTAGTAGTGAATTTGAAACGTTACCATTTGGTGTCAGAACGACGAAAGTTGAGGATTGTGGTGACGTGGCCCAACCTGGGATGCTAGGGACATTATATTGAGCATCAAGTGGGTAGAATTATCCATTATCTAGGTTGCAATAGAACTAGGAACTCCAAGTTTTACAAGACTCTCGAAATTTATTGGCACAAAAAAATGGTGGTGGCTTTAGGGATGCTCCCTAAAGAGCGAGATTTCAAATAGCTCAAGATACACATGGAAACACTAGAGGAAAAAAATACTCAACTCATCTCAATGATATCCTGGATTGAAAATCTCCATGGTGGCTCCTTCTAACATCTTGTTGTTGGTCATTCATGGGAATAGTCTTCTTTAGCTGCTAATAATCTAGTGGATGCTACCCCATGGGCCCCTCAAGTTCCTCATTCTAATGGCTAACATGATTCTTATCCATTTTACTCAAGCTTTGTTAGTGTTTTTTTATGCTCAGACCATTAGAATTCTCCTAGTTGTTTATTTGGACCACTGGTTATCAAGGCTTATAGTTCTCAAACTATTTATTTATAAATTTTGGCCTAGTTTCCCAATAGGGGAAGGCTCTCAGACTTGGTATCTTATGGTGCTAAAGGACTGTCTGGGAATCTTTTGGTATCTAAAATACCACAGACATATATGTAAATATTTTTAATACTTAATATAGATCTTACTTGCAAAAAAATATTATAAACAACTCAAAATTATGTAAGTAATTAAAAAGCCATAAATTTTTTATAAATTTAGGATACAAACTATTTTTGTAATGCCAACTCATTATAAAATTTGGCATTTATCTTTATACATAAAACACAAAAGTCCTATAGTTTATCTTTATTTTTATAAATGTCCTATAGTTTTTCGATTAGGTTTAGCTCGGGTGGTTGGGAGGAATGATCGCTATCCTCCCCACCTGGTTTCAATTCATGTAAGTGACATGTGAGCTCATAACAATTATATTGTTGTAATGGCTTCGAGCTATGTTGTTGACCAACCTTGTGCCCTAAAGATTATAGGATTTACCCTAGTTACCATCCTCGAAATGATGGGAAGTACTCGAGGGTTTTCCCTGGGCTTTGTAACTTGGAAAAAAATGTCATATAGTCTATTTCTTAGAAAAATTACACACTAACAACAATGTTAAAAATACATTACATTAATGATTAATAGAAATGTAGTTTCAATGCACATATTTTAATTTGAAAGAAAAAAAGTTAAGAAAAAAATGGTAGATTAAAGTATAGGCAAGCTTTGTCCTCGTAGATATTACAAAAGTGTTTAACAAAATGACTAGGCCTCTAATGGATTGACCCTTTGCTTTCCTTCTCATGAAGTTTTACGTTAGGATTAGATTATTTTGTGCGTCCTATAGTATTAATGAATCATAATGCCTTAAACAAAGAATTGATTGGTTGCAATGTTGTATATCTCTCTCCTATTGAATTTTGAATGTAAACTCATATTTCCATTCTCATCAAGAAGAGTTTAAAATAAAAATACAAGACCCTAGCCTTGAATGGCTTTAGAAGGCACCTTCTCCACATGATCACCTCAGTGGCCATTGACTGAAATAAATGGACGTGACGAGAGGTTGATGGATATAAGAGTCATTTTTAGGTTCCCTTGCATGATGTCAAGGTGCACCATGGATATGTTGGACACCCTTGCTCAAAATGGGAATACCACAAACCTTTGTAACTTGCACTAGTTGGACACACCAAGAGAATTTTGGAAGGGAACTTGGCGAGGGAAGCCAAAGTGGGGGTTATGGTAGATGACCTCCTCTAATTCACAAGTATGATGCGTGATGGTCAAGATTTCCATAGAGAACTTGAATAACTTTTATAGACTCGGGTGCTTGGGCTACATGTGGACCAAAGGAGTTGGGAAGTCCACACTTGGGGGTTATGATGGATGGTAGAAGTGCCTTTGGGCACAAGCATATATGGAGAGAATTTTGATATGCACTTGTTGGGTGCACATCCATAAGGCACACATCCATTGGATGCACTTAGATGCACTTGGGAGCACTTGAGCGGACTTGTATAGAGTTGGACATAGTTGGGTGTAGTTGGGAACACTTGGGTTCACTTGGGTGCACTACCCAATGCACTTCAATGCATTGGGAATATTTGGGCATGTGGTGCTTTGGGTGCACAACCATTGGACATTTGATGTTTGACAAACAAGACATGAAGGAAGTAGATGCGCCATCGGGTATAGTCAAAGTTGGCAATGTGGGCACTTGGGTCCACTTAGGCTTAGAGGGGCTTGTAAGTGCAAGAAGAGTCTTGTATAAATAGTGGACGCCTCAAAGGTGCTAAGGCATCAATCAATCGTTCGTTCGTTGATCATTCAAAAGGAGTGTAAAATAGCTCTATGGTTTGTGCTAAGTTCAAGGTTGGCACAGTGGGGAGAATTGCACTATCTAGGTGGGAAGAAGAAGAAGATATGACCTATAGGAGGTAGGCTTATGGTTTCTTCAAGGGTTGGATTGTGCAAGTCTATTAAGTCAATATTTCCTTAAGACCAATTGTACATATGTAATATAATTGCAAGCAAGAGGCTGCAACTCTCCTATTGTATAATTGTAATAGTCTTCATCTAAATAAAGTTAAGGCACCTATACATGTGCATTGTGGACTCTTTATGTGTTGGATGCTATTGTTCCTTGCTTTGTTTTGTGTTGGGTAAGTGTTGAAATATTGGTTAAGAGTTAAAGTATTGTTCAGTTGTTTTAAAGGTTGTGGTTGGATGTGTGCCTACTACTGAATGAAATTGGTTGAGTAGGACTTAGTTTCATTTGAAAAATTGTAGCTTAAGGAAAATTTATGGGAAGAACTTAAGATGCATAGACTAGTTTCAATAGGTGTAGGTTGGCCAAGCCCTTACAACTGAGGCAAGGCAGTGTCGCGGGACCTCAAGAGCCAAAAGAGACTGCAAGAAACTCAAGTTTTCAAAGAAAAATACGAGCAAACTATAGGTCCATGACAAGTGGTATCATAGAATAATCTTGACCACTTTATGAAGAAAAGGTGGTATCAGAGATGATTTTGAGACAAATTTGGTGCTCTTCACCATTATCACTACTCTGAAAAGTGATTTCAAAACATTCCTTGTCACATTGAAATGAACTTGAGGCAAAGTAGCATGCTTTGGGATGAGTTGGAATGAAGCACAAGAGTAACTTAAAGACTAGAAAATGTAGACTTAGTGCCTTGGTGTAGCTGGAAACCAAGATAGTATATATGCACATACCTTGAAGACTTATTGTGTTCTTCTCCATGAATTGGAAGGGAGTAGTAGGAGTCACTAATAGGTTGAGCAGGTGGATAAGAGAAGGCTTGAGGAAGCAAGGCATAATTGAGTCTTCAATGATACTTGGGGAATATTATTTGACCATGCCCATGTGCAACATGGATGGTGTAGAAGAAGACTCTATGAAGACAAGGATGCAACTAAAATTTCCTAACTCCATAGGTAAGCATGTTGTTTGTTTCCTTTATTATCAAAGTCATTTTTCCATTTATTTTCCTTTGAAGAAGAAGTTGGAAGAGTTGGAAAAAGTCCAAGCACAATTGATTTTGAAGGAAAAGAAAAGAACCTTGGGAGGAGCCCAAGTGAAATAGACATTAAAAGCAACATTGGAGGTTCTTGGTGTCATAACAACAAGTTTAGGAAAGTTTGGTGATCCATATTTATGAGAGGAATGAAATGAAACATATATCTATAACATTAACATAGATATACGAAGAAAAATAAAAAAGATATAGTGGAACTTAATTTCTATTAAATAAGAAATCTGTTGAAATTGTAAAATGCATAATGAAAACAATATTGCTCGAATAGTGGTAGCTAATCTTTGAGAAGAGATGTGGTGGCTACGCGCATTCATCTAAGCACCTTCCAATGAGGCCTCCAGGACCTTTTAGAATAAAGAAGTAAACATAAAACCCTAGACATCAAAAAACCCAACCCTAGGAGATGAAGCGTCAAAAGTCATGTGGGCCCTGTTGGAGTAAGTTGGTACATCAACTTCTCGGGGTTGTAACTTTTGCATACGATCTCTTCTTTAGGCGCACAATAGATCATTGGAAAGTTTTATCCGAGAACTACACATTATGCCATAACACTCTAACGTCATGTATAGTGTGACTGTGGTGGGCCCAAAAAATGTTGTTTAGGGCCTCAAAATGGCCCCGGGAGTTTAGGACCTAAAAAGCTAGAAAACAAAGTGCCAAGATAAAAACTGTAACTACTAAGATGAAAGTTGTATGTGATCCAAATGGAAGAGGTGGGTGACCACCTATATTGACCTACATCAAGAATCCATCCTTAGGAAGCAATGGTCTCCATTGCATTGAGTTCCCCCATCAGATGAGTAAATTTCTGTTGAATTTGACCCCGGGTGAGCCACTTTCCTTGGTGCAGGAGCTTCCCCACTTTGAAAACCCGATAAAGATGAATATTCTATTGGCGAGTTCCCTTGACCTATGTTTCCATGATCTGATCTATGTGTGATTGTTCCATGCAGTCAGGGTTGAGCTCTGTCGGTGTCAATTGTTCTACTATCTCTGAGTTGTCAAATAAGGGTGGAAAGTATGGTCGAAGGAGGTCCATATTAAACACTAGGTGCAATCCAAAGAAGGGGGGAATGTTGAGCTCAAAATCCGTCAACCACAACCTTGGTGATGATGTAAGTTCCATAACAGAGTGGATGAAGCTTTTGATGAGGTCCTTTAAGGCATTCTTTCTGCAAGTGAAACCAAACTTTATCTCCCACTTGAAACTTGTGTGACACTCGGTGTTGATCATGGTGTTGCTTGTACTTGACATTGGACTTTTGCAAAATATCTTGAACCTATTGGTGGATGTGTTGGATTCATTCAATGAACCATGTGGCTTTTTCAGCTTCATTTTACACATGGGATGGTTCTTCTTCCAGTGTGGACGCAAGGGGTAGTGCAACATTCAGGGGACCCGATGGTTGAAATCAGAACCCCACCTGAAAGAGGTTGTGGCCGATTGAGATATGTATGGCTCTGTTCTAATTGTGTTGAACATAGGGAAGACTCTAATCCCATTTGTGTGGATTCTTGGAATTGTACATGCGCAAGATATGCACGATCATCTTATTTACAACCTGGTTTTGGCCATCTATTTTGGGGTGGAATGTTTTGGATTTGGTGAGTTTGGTGTCTATTCGTGACCAAAGTCTCGACTGGAATGTGCTGAGGAACTGACTATCCCAATCAGATATGATGGTTTGAGGTATCCCAAAATGTACCCACACTCTTTTGAGAAGAGCTTGGCAATGGCCTCTGTTGTGATGCTCTTCTTGCAAGCGACCATAATTGTCATCTTGGAAAATCGATCAACCACCACGAAAACAAAGTCATTTCTCTACTTGGTGTAAGGAATGCCCGACATTTAGTCCATAGAGATGGATTCCCAGGGCCTGTTGGGAGTAGGCAGAGGGGTGTAAATGCCTTGTTTCTTAATGGTCGTTTTGGAAATTGCACAGGCTGTGCAGGACCTGATATACTTGCTGACATCTTGTCAGATTTTCAACCAATAGAAATATTGTTGCAACACTGGCACTTTCTTTTCTACATCGAAGTGTCTTGCCACCATACTTTAATGAGCTTCTCAAATCATCTCCGCTCACTCCCTTGATGGAACGCATAGATGCCCCATATGGCACAACAACCAGTCCTGCAGATGAAAATAAGTGACAACAATGTTTGTGCCCAACATTTGGTAGGTAGTGGAAAATTCAGGATCTCGCTCATAGAGTTGGGGCCATATGGAGGTCTCATGTATGCAGAAGTGTAGCATCATGATTAGTGTGGAAACTAGAGGTTGGTTGAGGAATACAGTGATGTGTTTGGTGCTCCTTGTCTTATACTTGATGTTGAGATGGAAATGTTGCAAGTATGTGGACCAATTTTGATGGCAGCCATTCTACAATTTCCCTTGTGTCTGCATGAAATCCAGAGGCTTATTATCAATGTGGATGATTGTCTCCTTCTTGAGAATGTAATTCGTCCACTGGTTGCAGGCTTGTACAATGGAGTACATTTCTTATCGTAAGTGGGTTACTTATGGATAGTATATGTAAGGTAGCTAGAGAGGTAGTAGGGGGAACAGAGGGCCCATAGTTATAATAGTAGAGACCATTCAATGTACAGTGGACTAGGTCCACTGTATTATTAAATAAGGCCCACTATGGTAGTTAGATATAATAAATATAAGAGGACTCCTTAGAAGGTTCTACTTCTAGAAGATTCCTCCTCTAGAATGTTCTTAGGTGACGGTAGAACTATATAAAGGGGTTCAAGCAATGTAATGGGACATGAAGAGAATTATTGTATTGTGATTTTTATCTCAATAAGAGGAATCCCCCTCGAAGAGGCAAGTGAACAGGAGAGGATCCCTTCCATAATAGGATCCATTGTATGGTGTTTCCTTACCTCAAGGGTTTGGTGATAATAAAGTGTGGTTTCTTCTATCTTGCTTTGTGGATCTATTGTGTATTCAGTATTTGTGGTGATTATATTTGTATATATATTCAAGTTATTAACAAGTGGTATCAAAGAACTTTCTTTGGTAGACATTGTGGGCAAATATTTTTTATTTTTGTAGATTTTTTTTCGAAGAAGAAAAAAGAGGGCCGCGACATTCCAGAAATTTTTGGTATATTTCTATGAAAAAATTGTAGAAACAGGTTGTATATCTGATTTCCTCTTAGAAAAACACCCAATTTGAAAAAACAAATCATCCGAAACGGAGTCCGGGAATTCAATATATTGAAGTTTTAAAATCTGCAATTGTTCAGGGTTTTTTTCGCAGACGATGGCGCGATTTTTTTTTATTTCTGTAGCAGCTGGAGGCCGAATTTGTCCAAAAAAATTACAAATCTGGGTTCCTCTCACAATTTATCCAATTTCAAAAAAAAGAAGCTGAAACGGAGTCCGGGAAGTGAATTGAGCATTTTAAATTCAACAGTTTTTCAGGGTTTTTCCGGAAAAAACCGCGATTTTTTGTCGTAACTTATTGTTCTATTTTTTGGGTTTTTTTGTGACGGATGCAGGACCAAAGAGTTCATAGGGTGATCAAATGGATATTTCCTCTCAAACCCTCAAATAAATTATACAAATTACTAAAACATTCAAAGTCCAATTGTATGACACATTGGATGACTTTGTAAATGGCCTCACATACAAACTCAATGATAGTTTCCGCAGTATTCAAGATTCATTGGATAGCATGCAGGAAATATTTCTAATGGCGGAAATTAGGGATGAATATAATCAAGAAATATATTCTTGGTATGATTTTGAGGCCGATTGCGATGATTGGTATATGGATAATTGTCATTTATGGGATGATAACCACTTCCATATTTTATTTGATGACTCTACACCACCTTCTATAGAGAACATCAATGTCCCATATCAGGAGCTCGTTATGATTACCAGCATCCAACCTGCATATTCTACATGGTATTGTTCCTTTCAGATTCAGCTTTGACTCTTTCCCACTATGTGGATGGATATTCTTATTTGGATCCACATGATAGGTGTCAATATTGGGCGTGGAGTTCACATGAGCACTTGGACATGAGACCTCGGTTCAAAATGGAAGTTGAACTACTTCAGCATGATGGTTTTCATTTCTCCATGGGACCCTGGTGTTACACATTATTTTCTTCATCCCTATGATCGTTAATGATGTAAACCTATCTGTTGCTTTCAGAAGGGTCAGTGGCCTGAGTTCCTGAAGAAAGAAGAGAGAAGAACTTTTCCTGAGAAAAGAAGTTGCATTCTCCTGTGTAAAAACCTTATTAAAAAGGATGTTCGCAGGCTACCTATGTATTAGGGTGCGAGAATGCCTAATTCTCGCAGGCTGCATCATAGCTAGGGTACGAACAGTTCGCAGGTTGCACTATAAGCAGGGTGCGAGAATGCTTACACGTGGGAAAAACAAGCGTTTTCTCAAATCTTCTAGAAGGAGAAGCTTCTATGGTGAGGTGGCATCCGAATGGTTTGGATCTTACTCGCTTTCATGATTTAGTGGGATCATCCTAATATCCTCACCTTATCCTCTTCAACTTATAAAAGGAGAGGAGCTCTCATAGAGAAGGGGTTCTTGAGCTTGTTAGCTTTGGTGGGCTTGGAATTATTAGCTTGGTTAGAGTGGCTTTGAGATTTGCTTTGTCAAGAGAGATTTTGAGTAGCTATCAGATCCATGGTCTCAGAATCCTTGGAGCAAGAAGTGTGTGGGGAATGAAGGACAGTTGGAAGGGACCTTACGACATCAAGGCCATGGTTGTAATCTCTCTTTCACATTTAATATGATACAGTAATATGATT
>ML809172.1:82253-105079 GCA_009831015.1 Picea engelmannii
ATATAATAAATGTAAGAGGACTTCTTAGAAGGTTCTACTTCTAGAAGATTCCTCCTCTAGAATGTTCTTAGGTGAAAGTAGAACTATATAAATGGGTTCAAGCAATGCAATAAGATATGAAGAGAATTATTGTATTTGGAGTGGTAGCTCAATAGGAGGATTCCCCCTCGAAGAGGTAAGTGAACAGGAGAGGATCCCTTCCATAATAGGATCTATTGAACGGTGTTTCCCTACCTCAAGGGTTTGATAGTAATAAAGAAGATTTTGCATATTGTTCTTGTATATCTGTTGTGGTGCTTTTGTATTCAATCTTTGGTTCTTAACAGTATATGACAATGTCTCACTATGATAGGCCACATGATGTCCATGCTGAGTGAGAATTGTGCCCACAACATAATCTGAAGCATCTGTATCAATCTCAAAAGGTTGTTGCGAGTGGGGTAATGAAAGCACCGGGGTTGAGCACAAGCATTGCTTCAAATCCTCAAACAATTTTTGTTGTGACTGGCCCCACATGAATGTTTCCTTTCCACTGCCCCTAGCCACTTGGCTAAGGGCCCATGCAATGTGGGAGAATCCCAAAATTAACCTACGATAGAAATTGGCAAGGCCTAAGAAGCTTTGAAGCTCAGTGAGCGTATTCAGGGATGTTCAGTCACATATGACATAGATCTTGGTTGGATCGACATGTAGCCCATGCTCATCAATAATGTAGCCTAGGTACTAGACCTTGTTCATGTCGAAGGAGCATTTTTCCAAATTTTCATATAGATTGTGTTTCCAAAGAGTGTGCAGAACCTGTTGAATGTGTTGCAAGTGTTTCGCCCAATTCTTGTTGAAGATGAGGATGTAATCTAAATACACCACCACAAAAGAATTGGTGAAAGGCCACAAGATATTGTCCATCATCCTCATGAAATTTTTTGGGGGCATTTGTCAAGCCAAAGGGCATGACCAACCATTCAAAAGGACCTTCTTTATACTTGAAGGCAGTCTTCCATACGTCAGTCTTCTCTATTGAGACTTGGTGGTATCTAGACTTCAGATCAATATTACTGAAGTATTTGGCCCCCTTGAGCTTGTCAAGGAGATCGTCAATTTGGGGAATTGTGTATCGGTTCTTAACTGTCATTTTATTTAGGGCCCAGTAATCAATGCAAAGTCTCCAAGATCCGTCTTTATTCTGCACAAGCACGATTGGGATTCCACAAGGTGATGAACTTAGGAAGACGTGCCCCTTTTTTAGCAACTCTTGGATTTGGAACTTGATTTCCTCATTTTATGACAAAGAGTGGCAATAGACTGGCCCATTGGGTAGCGATGTGCCAAGAGTCAGATCGATTGAGTTCTTGACCTGAGGTATCATGTATAAATTCTTGTCCAAAGTAATAATAACACTATTAGGCCTAGAATCATATACAACATTACATTTCCATGGACAAGGTTGGCCCAAAAGAACATCACAAACTTCAAGGGGGGTGAAATCACACAATACCTCATCTTTAAAGGGCTTGATGTCATAGGCCATGCATCACTGGTGGTTGACACAGATATCTCTCCCTTGGCGGAGCCATCCGATGGTGTACAACTACGGGTGTGGTGTTATCGGCAGAGCCAACCGGTTGACGACCTCTGCTGAAATGAGGTTCTTCTAGCTATCACTATCAACGATGAAGTGCAAAAGAGTACCCTTCCCCCATATATGTGAATCAATGAAGTACTCACCTTCCCCTAGTTCATCAAGTTCGTCGGGCTAGACCTTGCTAGTGGTAGCAACGGTGGCATTGGGTTCTGCATCAATGATTTGTCTCCCTTTTTCAGGTTCTAACTCAGAGTCTGGGCTTGCATCTAATTCAAAGGCTTTCACCTTGACCACATGTTAGCACTGAGAGTCACACTTAGACTGTTGTAAGTGTAAGCCCGGTACCCATCACAATGTTTATAGTTGGATGAGTAATTATATTAAAAAATGTATCAAACTGATAAGGTTCAAAACTTGACCTAATGCATGAAATTCCAAAGACTATATTCCATAAAGAAGGGCTATCATAATCTCCAACCAACACATATTTTGAAAGATGAATAGAAGAAAATGAAGAAAAAAATCAATATGAACAGAAATTTTCACATCAAGCTTGATTGACACATTCATATGGTTGAAATTTCATTAATTAGGTCCTTCTAATCAAGAAATAAAGATTTGCTCCAAGAAGAAATGCTTCACAAAATACATAGTAAATCATCCATTGTATAACTATGCTAAAAAAGTTGTTGATAAATCCTTTATAAATTAGTATTCCATTAGATCAAGAAGACAAATAAAATGGACAAAGAAAGGAGCACAAGTTGATCTTTGACTACACAAGAATCCTCCATCCAGATATACATAGTTTGAGAGTTTACAAAATAGTAACATCCTTTTCCCTATCACTCCAACCCCTTCCTTATCAAAATCCACTTCCATATATAGTGAATCATCTCTATATACCCTAAGGAGGTCGAAACCAAGAAGCTACATAGGATCCTCCTCCATTAAGGAGTCTTGTTACAAAAGATTCCAACAAAAACCAAACAAATTCCATTTTTTTGGGATCTTGTCTATTGAGATAAATGCCTTTTGAAACAGGTCATGCTACTTGATCTTGAGATGGAACACATGTCCCTTATGTTCAAATAAATCCTAGGAGACCATTCGAACCTTCCCTAACAGCTGGAAACCTTCCCATAGCTCAAATTTGTCACATTGTTAGAGTTTGCAGTGCCTATGACAACATGCACTGCAAACTTTCCTGTAGGTGATGATTTTGTCTTTTTTCCCAAAATAGGAAGTGGGTCGGATTGATATTTTGTCATCAAGTAAAAAATATCATGTTTTGCCTCCACACCAAATTTCATAGGAACCCAGGTTGGCATTCAAAAGGTATGATCAAAACAATCCTTTGTTGTGTGCTAATGCTTACAAATTGTCATAAATTACTAGTTCGCAACGCCGACGCTGCAAACTTTCGTGTAGTAGCCTATTTCACTTTTTCCAAAGTCTTTAAAATCCCAAAACTGTATCAAGTGTCCACAAATGTTGTAAACTTCATAATCTTAATAATCTTGATTAAAGGAAAGCACCCAAACTGATAATCATGGCTTACAAAACATATCCATCACCAAAAATGTTGTAAAATGCATGAAACATGAAGTTTGGGTTTTAATGACTGAAATATTTTCAAAAGGCTGAATTTTTCCAATGCTTTTATATACCTCACTCTATACACACTGAGGTATGATACAAGACGCCCTTCCAACATGATTAATAAGGAACAACAACTGAGAGCTATAATAAAAGGGAGACAAATGTGAATTTTATGCTAAAACATTATTTTTTATCAGTATAAATATCGGTTATCAACATTGATGATGTGTGCAAGTTAAGCTTGCTTCAGCAGATGACCAACCATACATTTCAAAATATATAGGGGTGCATATCCACTCTCTCAAATATGAGATTTTAAATATGCAGAGGATGAAGGTTTCAACAGTGTTGGAACATAGGGCTCCCAGTGCCAGATTAGGACAGTTCATAGAACCAATAGATAAACCAGCATAAAACCTTCTCGTAACCTCTAAACAACATGTAGACCCTCAAGGAGTTCTTGGTAAACCTGAGATTGATGTTGATATCTGTGAATTTGAACTGATATGTTTGCAAGTTATCCAAGCTCCAACTTTCCTCTTCTGCCAGTCCACAGCGCTAGTTGGCAGTGCCAATTTGCAGCGCCAAGTTCAAACAGAGTTTGCACACTTCGAGGAAAATATTAGTAGATATTATGAAATAATCTCTAAAGAAGTGGTTAAGTGTAGGCTCTGAAAACAATGAAATCCTCTTTGACACGATTCTTTAATTGCAATGATGACAAATTAATGCATGAGGTACTTAGAGTACGCTATGAACTCTCCTGTGAGTTGGAAGCACATATGCTCGACTTTGACTTGACACTTAAACGAATGGATGATGACAAGAGGAACTTTGTGTACAACTTGGAGGTGTGACATGTCAAAGTAATGATCTAAAAATCAAAGGTGTTACTCAAAGGGGTTTATTTACCTCGTCTTGATGACAAATTACATAACCCAAAGACTCTAGACCAAGGATAGAGATAACTCCACTTATTTAAAACAAAACCTAAGTTTATGACCACAACCTAAAGACTCAAAACCTATGACCTATAAATATTATGAATCAAAAAACCAAACCAAAGTGACTCTTTTTTACCCCTACAATTCCATGTGCTAAGACCACCAATGACTACTTTGAGTGGCATTCAATGGTGTTATGCCAAGGCTCTTATGAAACTTGCACCATTTTCCAATGTATTTCTTTGTCTTCCCATTGTCCTTCTTTGTTTGCGGTTGGAACTGGTTGTCCTAAGGTTGTCCATCCTTGCTATTCCCTTTGTTCTGCGGGTTGGGGCCGCCTTTGCCCTGCTTATGTTGTGAGGGGTTTGCAGACCCAAACTACCATGTCTTATGTTTAAGATTATGCTCGATTTTGACAACATATCGGTAGGTCATGCCCAAGAAATAAATGTCTAGGAAATCCATTTTTGTCTGGATGTATCTATGCAGACTGTCGTGGTACTTGAGAACCATATGTCACTCAAAGTATTTGATACCCAACTTGGTGCACAAGGTATGGAATACATTGGTGAACTCTGGAAAATTTTGGTCCCTTTCTTGTCACAATGTGGTCCATCTTTTATATAAGTTGTCATAACTTCCAAAAAGGTAGTATTATTCCTTAATAGAATCCCTGAAGGAACCCCAAGTTGGTGCAACTACAAATAATGTAGTAGATGCCTTTGTTTCCTTTTGCTCACAGAAACTCTCCCACTAATCTTTGACATGGGGAATGGCCTTAAGGAGTGAAAATGTAATATTTTATCTATCAGAAAAGTTGTGGACAGAAAAATACCCTTCTAGAAGGTTTAACCATTTGTCAACAACATATGCATCTATTTTACCTTAAAATATAGAAAAATAAAAAATGATATGTACCTTGAAGGGGGTAGCGCCTTCGCTTGAGGTAGATGCGTCGCTTATCAACAGTTGTCGAAGGATTTGTGAAAATTTATCTATCATCTTGTTCCTTTGTCGCGAGAGGGATTCCTTGAGAAAAAGTTTAAAGGTATCTCTTGCCCCATCATCTCTCTTTTCTTCCCCCATGGGTGAATGTCAGGTTCGATGAATTTGATATTACAAAGGCTCAAACGGTTTGATTCCCAACTGCTTATACCATGACCTCATTGGGGACATGCACAGAGAAACAAATGAAGAGAAGACTGCTATGATACCACTGATCCAGATTTATGAGCGGAACAAAATAAAACACATATCTATAACATTAACACACATATATAGAGAACAATAACAAAGATACAATGTAACTTAACTTCTATTAAATAAGAAATATGTTGAAACTATAAAATGCAGAATGAAAACAATCTTGTTTGAATGGTGGTAGCTAATCTTTGAGAAGAGATGTGGTGGCTAAGCGCATTCGTCTAAGCACCTTACAATGAGGCCTCTGAAACTTTTTAGCATCAATAAGTAAACAGAAAACCTTAGACATCTAAAAATATAACCCTAGGAGATGAAGTGCCAAAAGTCATGTGGGCCTCGATGGGGTAAGTTGGTACATCAACTTCCCAGGGTCGTAACGTTTGCATACGATCTTCATTTTAGGTGTATGATATCCCATTGGAAAGTTATATTAGAGGAGTAAACATTATGTTATCACACTTTGACTACTTGTACAATACATATGTGGCGGGCCCAAAAAAAATATTTAGGGCCTCAAAACGGCCCCAGAAGCTTAGGACCTGAAAATATAGAAAATAATTGCCAAGATAAAAATTGTAACTGCCAAGATGAAAGTTGTATGTAATCCAACTGGAAGAGGTGGGTGGCCACCGATATCCACCTGGATCATTTGGGGTATAAAGTCAAGAGTATTGGTTTCTTAAGGAAAATCCCATAGTGGATTCTAGGTAGAGCATTGTTACAGTTGCTGGAGGTGGCCTTGGTAGCCACCTACCATCTTCCATTCACTCATGTAGTACACCTGGAACAGTTAAAAAAACAAGAAAATATATTACGCAAGTAACAATAACATCAAATATAGAGCAGAAAGATAATAGTGATACCACAAAAAACTTGGTTCACTTTCCTCTTCGAGGGGGCAACCTCCAAATGAGTAGAGCTCTATTACAATAATACTCAACAACATACAATGGAGAGATGCATTTTTAAATACCGTTCACAATAAAAAAATACCATGGGCCAATACCACGGTCCAATACCATGGTTTATCCCTAACTAATTTATAACATCCATTAACCAGCCTTATAACTACTTGTGGTCTCGATATTGAGGGTTGACCACTTATTACAATGAAAAATAACTAATAAATAACTAAGAGGGGTTAGGGATGGATCCTAACATGCCCCTCCCCCCCCCCCTTCAAAAGAAGCCTTGTCCTCAAGGTTGAAGATGTGAAAATTGTTGCAGGATGGCGGCTGGTTCCCAAGTGGCATCCTCTGGAGATGTGTCCTTCCATTTGATCAACACTTCTTTTATTGTTCAGCCCCACAGGTGATGCTCCCACCTGTTGAGGATAGATTCGGGTTGTAGCCAAATGGAACCTTCTTCATCAAGTTCAGGGAGAATGGTTTGAACCTGACAATTCCGACCCACCACTTTCTTCAAACATGAAACATGGAACATCGAGTTTATTTTGGAGGCAACTGGAAGTGAAAGTTTGTAGGCAACTAGACCAATGCGTTTGAGAATTTGATAGGGGCCATAAAACTTGGGTGCCAACTTTTGGTGGCCCTAATATTTGAGAAATTTTTTCTTGTATGGTTGGAGTCTGAGAAACACATGATCACCTTCTTGGAAAACCCTTTTGGAGTGTTGTTGGTCAACTTGTTGCTTCATAGGATTTTGGGCTATGTAGAGGTTTTCCTTGAGAGTCACGAGGGTAGTTTCCCTACCTTGCAACAACTTGTCAATATCCTAGACCTTTGATGTGCCCGAAAGCTATGAAGTTGATGTAGGGGTTTGTTGGCCATACACCGTTTCATATGGTGTCATTTTGGTGGTTGTATGATAAGAAGTGGTGTACCACCATTCTTCCAGTGGTAACCATTGCACCAACTAATGTTGTTTATCTGGAAAAAAACAACACAAGTAAGTTTTCAAACACTTATTGACCACTTCAGTTAGTCCATCTGTCTCTGGGTGGTATGTTGTGCTCATGTTAAATTGTGTGCCCTGTAATTTGAACAATTCTTTGCAAAAGGTGTTGGTGAAGGTTGGGTCACAATCGAAGACAATGGATGTTGGCATGCCATGCATCTTGAAAATATAATCAATGAAAACTTGTGCCACTAAGGTTGGCGTAAAAGGGTGTGGTAAGGCACAAAAATGTGCATACTAGGAGAGGCGGTCGACCACTACCATTATGACTAGTTTTTTACATGCTTTGTGAAGGAGCACTATAAATTCCATGGAGATGTAAGTCCAAATAGAATCTGGAATGGGTAACGGTTGGAGATCTCCTAGGGTCTTGACAGTATCCCCTTTGTGGCGTTGGAAAATATCACATTCGGTGACAAAGTTTAGGATATCCTTCTTCATACCTTCCCAAAAAAAAGAGCGGTGAGCACAAGCATAGGTCTTTTGGAAGCCTAAGTGACCCATGAGAGTATAAGAATGAAACTCAATTAATATATGGAGCTTGAGTGTTGAGTCTGGAGAAAGAACCAAGAGATCCTTATATATGAGGACATTGGCTTGCCAAGTATAGCCGATGGGAGGGATAGTGTCGTCTTGAAGGTGTTGAATTAGGTATCAGATAGTGGGATGGGTGATCCATTCATGCCGAACTTCCTCAATTCAATGGGGGCTTGGTAATGATAGAGAAAAGAGAGAACCTTCATATTCATATTGTCTAGACAACACATCTGCCACTACATTGTATTTTCCATTATTATAGATGATCTCATAATCATATCCCAACATTTTGGTTAGCCAATTATTTTGTTCTCGAGAGGAAAACCTTTTCTCAATGAAATACTTGAGACTATGGTGATCAGTTTTAATTTGAAGTGATGCCCCAATAGATATGGTCTCTGAGTGTGCATAGCATGGAGAATGGACATCATTTCCTTTTCATATGTACATTTTCCCAAATTGTGACCACTTAAGGCTTGGATAGTGAAAGAAAGAAGTTGACCATCTTGGGTGAGAACTGCACCAATACCAGTGCTTGAAGCATATGATTCGACCACAAAAATTTGTTGAAATTAGGGACTGCTAATATGGGGGTAGTACACATGGCCTGCTTCAAAATCAAGGAAGGCATATTCGGCTGCGAGGGGTCCACTGAAATGAATTCTTCTTAAGAAGGTTCATAAATGGCTGGGCAATTTTTCCATAATGATGGACAAATTTCATGTAATATCCTGTGAGGCCAAGGAAACCCCAAAGGATTTTCAAGGTCTTAGGATGTGGAAAATCGTGCATGTCTTGAATCTTGTTGGGGTCCATGCGTACTCTGTCACAACTGACAATGTGTCCCAATTATTCAACCTTGCTTTCCCCAAAAGAACACTTGGACTTATTAACAAACAATTGATGGTCCCGTAACAATTGGATTTTTTTGTCCACATGTTGAAGATGGGACTCCCAAGCGCAACTGTAAATAATAATGTCATCAAAGAAAACTAGAACAAACTTTCGAAGGTAGGGCTTCAAGAGTTTATTCACGAGACTTTGGAAGGTATATGGAGCATTGCAAAGCCCAAAAGGAATTACCAAGAACTCATAATGGCCTTCATGAGTTTGGAAAATAGTTTTTGGAAAATCTGCTTCCTTCATCCTAATTTGGTCTTAACCAGAGAAAAGATCCAATTTGGTGAATAAACAAGCACCCTAGAGCTCAACCAACAAATCATCAATCACAGGAATGAGAAAAATATCCTTAATGGTCAATTAATTAAGGGCACAAAAATATGGACACATGCGCTAAGAACCTTCCTTCTTTAGGACCATTACAATAGGGGAAGAGTATGGGCTTGTACTTGGGAGAATTACCCCTGCTTCCAATAATTCCTGCACTATTTTTTCTATTTCATTTTTTTGAGAAAAGGGGTACCTATAGGGGCGTACATTAGGGGGATGAGTGTCAAGGAGCTTAGGTATGTTTTTATCATGCTCATCCTAGGATGGGGGTAATTCGTTGGGTGTCTCAAAGACCCGGTGGTGCTTGTACATAACTAGTTGTAGGTCGAGATGGATGGCGGGGGAGGATGTCTCTTGTACCTGAATGGAATTAAATTGGGAAATCACCCCATGATGACCTTTCTTCAAGAGTTTCTCCATTTTGTGAGAACTGATAATTTCTAGGGACCCCACATGCAATCCATAGAGGGTATAGGTGTGAACCTCTTGAGTAAATCGCATATATAATTCCTGATAATCCATGGTAATCGGTCCCAAAGTGCGCAACCATTCAACACCCAAGACAATATCACAACCACCCATGGTAATGGAAACCATGTGATTTTTTAGGGTATAATTTTCCTTTTGGATTTTTGAATTCTCACGGAGCCCCCCATATTTCATTGTACTATCATTAGCTATGAGAATTTGAAAATTAGAAACTAGTCGAATAAAAAAATTGACATCCTCAACGACTCTGCGATGAATAAAATTATGGGTTTTTTCGCTATCAATCAACATGACTATCGGACATTGTTTGATGTAGCCTTTGATGTTTAATGTCTTCAGAGAAAAAATACCAGCAAGAGCATGGAGAGAGATGACAGGTTCTTTCGGTTCCATAGGAGGTGCAACAATGTCTGAGAGGGGTGGAGTGGGCTTAGTATCCTCAGGCTCAGGGACCTCATAGGATATTCAGTCCTTTGACCCATCAATATAGAGGAACTTTTGTTCATGACATTTATGTCCTAGCGCATATTTGTCATCACAGTAATAACAAATCCCTTGTTTCCTACATTCTTCCATTTCTATTGGAGACACCTTTTGAACCTTCAAGGTTTGAGTGGGAGCAGTGCCCCTGAACGAGGATGGTGGGGAATATAAGAATGAAGGGGTTGTGCCTAAAGAATGGTCTCATCTTCCAATGCTAAGGTGCAAGCCTGCAACCAGGTAATAGGATGGTGCATGCAAACATGTGCATGAATTGCCTCCTTTAAGCCACTTATGAAACATTTAAGATAGAATTCATCAGATAAGCCCTCCGTTCTGATATCCAACTATTCAAATGTTGCAATGAATTTGATGACCGAGCCAGTTTGTTTCAGCTTGGTGAGGTGCCCCAAATGATGAGATTTCTGATCAAAATGTGCACAAACAGATTTGGTGAACATGTTCCAAGTGGGATGTCCTAGATATCATTTCTTATGTCACTGCCACCATTTCCATCGTTCTTGATCTAAGTATAGAACACATACATGGAGTTTGGTCTCATAATCCTGAATATTATGGAGGGAGAAGTAGTGTTCCAGTTGGGAGACCCACCCAACTAGATCACATCCATCACATTTATGCATCTCCACCTTTGGTAGCTTATTCCAAGAGTTTGGAGAACCCCAAGGAGAGTGGGAAGTATGAGTACTCTCATAATGAGAAGAATGAGGTACTTTAGAGTTTTACTCTAGTTGCTTACCCTTATCAAACAATCCCCAAGGTGTTGGGTAAGGGATTCTAGGTTTGTCTTGATGTGATCCATTTCTAAAAAACATTGTTGGAGCTGGAAAAGGTCTCCCAGGGTCTCTTTGATCTCAAAGACATCATCAAATATTTTTTTTACCTTAGTTTCCCACTCTTCCACGATCTGAGAGTGAGTGGTAGGGCACATTGTGATGGGCTAAGTTTCAAAGAAGGGTGTCGAGAAGAAGATCAGGTCCAAAAAGATGAAAATTGATAGGGATCACTGTGATCAGGGTCAAAAAAGGAATTCAATGGGATAGGTCGTAAATAAGGGGGGGTAAGGGGTTCGAGTCCAAAAAAGGATGAAAAATGATAGGTATCACTGCGGTCAAGGAAAAAAGAGGAAGCTGATGAGATAGGTTGCAAATAAGGGTGTTTTCAGTCCCCATATTTTTTTTTAATTCTGTGGAGTTATACTTCGGTCTCAATAATTCTGTAGTTTGAGACTATCCAAATTCTTAATAGGAAGAAATATGTAGGAATTTCGCAACCAGAATGTAGGAAGCTGGGTTGCGCGACAATGGAGCTTGTCTGTGCTCTTTTTGTGTTGTGATGTTCTGTGTTGTGTCTTTACCCATGGTTATGGTTTGTTTCAGGGTACCTACAAACAATGGTTTTCCATGTGCTATAACTCTCTGATATACGTGCAGGATCGACAATAGTACTTGACCTAATATCTCAGGGCACCAACTAGGGAGGCTCGACCGTACCCTTAGTCATACTACCTGATTACCCAGGTACTAGAGAGTATCTTCCCGAGTGTTGTTCTCGGTGACACTATAACATTCAGGCAGTCGATCGGTTGGGATAGGAGGGTTATATGATGCCTAGGGCCATTTCGTGCACAGGTGTTGTCTAATGTGATACCACTTGAATGGGTACCAACAAGGGTTACAAAGGTGGCCAATAGATGTGCACTTAAAAACCAATTGTATGTCATGCATGTATGCTTCCCCAACCATGGATTTGTGTGTTGAATGAAAAATATCTATGGTTTATCGACGCCGGAACACATCGCTACCCTGGAAAAAAAAAATCACCCGCACTTCTTGCCCAAGAAAGTGTTATGATACCACTTGTAGTATACCTGGAACAGTTAACATAACAAGAAAATATATTGTGCAAGTAATAGGAACATCAAATATAGAGCAGAAAGATAATAATGACACCACAAAAAACTTAGTTCACTTACCTCTTCGAGGGGAAACATCCAAATGAGCAGAGCTCTATTACAACAATCCTCAAAAACATACAATGGAGAGATGTATTATTTAAATATTTTTCACAATCAAAAATACCATGGGCCAATACCATGGTTTATCCCTAACTAATTTATAACATCCACTAACCAACATTCTAACTACTTGTGGTCTTGATAATGAGGGTTGACCAATTATTGCAATGATAACTAACTAAGAGGGGTTAGGGACGGATCCTAACAATTGATCAAAGCCACATGTGGCTCCCTGCCTAGGGGTAGGTAGTGGAGCCTAAGGCACCTATAAAGGTGCCAAGTTTAGTGAAAGGATAGACAGAGGAGAAGTCATTTTGTTAGAAGGATGAAACTTGTGATGGCAATGGACCATCCTCTTCTCCACATCGATGCTACTTTAGGTAGTTTGTTGACCAAGAAGTGGAATAGTGGGCAAGGAGAAACTATTGCATGATTTATTTGAAGAAATTGTTGAGTTGCAGGAGGCAACTTAACAAATTTGAGGAAGGGATGGAAACCATTTTTTTATGCTTCAACGATGGTAGTGTTAAAGTAATGGATGCTTACTTGGAGGAGTAAGGTAGTCTCACTAGTAAATTTGGGTCATTTTGCAATGGCCATTTCGATGCTCTTGCGACGTTATGTCGTGGAGATTGCGACAAATCTTGGGCCTCTCAAACATCGCTTCACATGTCATTGAAAGTGAGACAAACTTGGGATAACATTGCAAGAGAGACAACCTACAAAGGTCATCGCAAGAGAGACAACCTACGTAGGTCTTCGCAAGAGAGACTCCCAACGGTCATTGTCGCAAGAATGAAAACCGAAGATGATCATCGCAAGAACGACAACCTAGGATTATCATCACACGAATGACAACCAAGGATGATCGTCGCAAGAGAGACGTTGAATGGTCATCGTCGCAAGAACAAAAATTGAAGATGATCATCACAAGAGAGACGACTGAGGATGATCGTCGCACGAATGAAAACCTAGGATGATCGTCACAAGAGAGATGACCGAACTATCCTAGTTTTTGCGACGAACACGTTTTCGCAAGAGAGACGAATGGTCAATAGTTGCGACAAACTATTCATACTATCGACGATCTGTGTCATCGCAAGAGTAACAAAATATATCTATTTAATATATATATATATTGACATGAAGGTTAAAAAAGGCACAAAGCAGTTAAATTTGGTGAAGAAATAAATTAGATTGGGCCCGAAATAAATTTGATCACAATCCATCAGAATCGACGACTAGGAAGCATTGTGGAATTTGAAGTTGTGCGAGGGATAATTTTGAAGGGTGGTCCCGCAATCCAAACCACGGTTTCCATTAAGGAGTACATGTCATCATCAATTTGATTGTGGAATGACAAGCAGGTTGTTCCAAAACCACCAATCCACATCTCTGCAATTTAAAAAATATAAAGTGTCAATGTGACATTTTCATTATTTATTATTTTCAAACACGGGAACCATTCAAACATTATCGTGACTGCCATTTTATGTTGCAGCCCAAATTTGCACCATTACAGTTCACTTCTAGGTATTTATCTCGTCACCATGGATCCCATAGTATTCTCAGTAACAAAGCAAGACTTTGAAGGTAATGAGGACACCCTAATTGACAGAGATGCAGATGTAATTGATCTAGATATCACTATTTCCCCCATTTATGTGTCTCGAAGCAACTTGGATGATATAAAGCGAAAGAATATTCCATTTTTAGAAGCAGTCCAGGACTCCATTGTCCCATATGTTGTCGAGCTTTCTTTCTCGTTTCCTGAATTCGTAGGTTGGTGCGCTGAGAAATATTCCCATTCAGAAAGGGTAATTGTCAATAAACATGGGTCTCTAGTCCTATGTATAATAGATAGTCTGTCAGTTTGAAAGTCACTCAATATACCAAAAGCATTTTCTGTAAATTATGAGTCATTCAACGAAGAAAAGATGATTATGGTTTACAGAGAATGACAACTAGAGCTCAAAAGTCAATTTCTACAACAAATCATTAAACCTGAACAAATGTCAGAGAGTTTGTCCTTACCAATGAGTATCAACAAGATGGTCATTGAAGTTCAGTGGGTTTTTTCCTTGTTGAATCAGGTCTTAGGTCTAGATAGTGATAAATATGTTGTTGAAGTCATGCTTGGTTTTCTTTCAATTTTTTTCAAGTCAGAGTCTGGTCAATTAGTCCGAATTAATTTTGATAAATTCCCAGCTGACATCATTCACAAACAGCTAGTGAATTTCCACTCTTTGAGACATTCCAGATATTATACATATTTGTTAAATTTTTTCTTAACAAGTAACCATGGAGAAATCCCTGAAGCAACTTTTGTATCTATTGAATGTAAAAGAATCACTTTTCTCATATTCATCAACAAGATCATGTCAAGAATATATTATATGATTTTTAATGCAAGTTTATCCGAAGTTTTGGAGGACATGAAAATTCACCTACAACCAAGTCCAGAAAACAAAGTAGGAGACTGGGTACTTTTTATGCATTCAACGGTGATTTGGGTATATGGTTTTCATGAGACTCCTTACTTGTTATCTGTTTTCTTAACTCCCGGGATTTTTTCTCTTGAGTTCATCAGGAAGATAATCATCTTTGATACAAAGAACTTCATCAATTTTCACAGAGCCTCTAACATTAAATTCCCCTTTGTTATTGGTCCTTTTGTTGTTAATTCTAGATCATGTTTATCATGGGTTAAGGCAAAACTCAAAGATTTTGGTTTTTCATAAATACAAGGAAGAAAATATGATCCACATCAGATCATATCCAAGAGAAGACAAATGAATAAAAATGAACCTTATGAACATGATTACGTTGAAGGCTTAGACAAATTAGATAATATGAAAGTGTGTATTGATGTGGAAGCACCTTTGCAGCAAGTACAAACACAAAAATCTCCTCAAAAATTGGTGATTAAAATTCCCAAAGCCAATGTGTACAACAAAAGAAGCATTTCAGAGACTATGGATATTGATGTTGAACAAACTGCTAAAAAGAAGATGAAAATTGTCTAGCCAAAGAAGATTTTAGATTTGGAAGATGAAGGACCTAGAGATCAAGTGAATTTGAGCATTGTGGAAAGTGGCACCAGTATTGTAGAAATTGAGGAAATAAGTCAGCTTGAAAGTGAAGGCAGCTCAAGAGCCTTTCAAAGTCAAAAATGTTATTTTGATAAAGTACCTGATACAGCCTATCAATCCAAAGAAGACCTAGCTAAACAATATGATGAAAAAAGAAATGTAGCTTTGGGTGAAATGAGGGATTTGTTTCATGAAGTGGAAAAAATTTATCGACATAAAGCTTCCTTGTTCGTTGTGAGGATACTGAAAAGAAATATTTTAATATTGCAGTTGAAGAGGAGGATAAAGTGTTTGAGATTAAAATTAAATATGACAATATAAGTGCCCTTGACAAAGTGCAATTCCATAAGTAGGCCAATGATTTGTTATATTCTGATTATTTGAGTTTAAATTTAAAAAATTCAAAGCTGACATCCTTTGCTGCAAAATTAGAAGGATAGATAAGACAAGAAAAATCATCCAACAAAGCTTGGCAAACTCAAATTAAAAGGCTTGAGTCTAAAGGATGTCAAGGTCTGAAGTCTTTATTGGATGAAAAAGATAAAATAATTCAGAGTTTGAAAAAAAAGTTGAAGATTCCTGCTACAGAACACCCACGGACAACAGAATTTGTAGCTTTAGAGCAGGAGAAAGAAACATTTCGGAAAGAAGCACTGGATTATACGGCTAAGATTTTGTAGTTGGAAAAGGAAAAGATGGAATGGTCTCAAGAAAAAGTAGAATTGGTGAATATAGCCATGGTTTTATCCCCTGCTACAGGAACTGGATCAACCACTGAAGACATTGTTTAGGCTATGTCACAAGTCAGTCTAAAAGAAGGAGAGATCAAAGGATTAAAGGAAAATGTGGAGAAATTGGAGCAGGAAGTGCGCACAAAGGTTGAAAATATATCCCAAGTTCAGGATACTAAATTTAGATCATATTTGAATTTTGTAAATGATAAGGATAATATAGCAATCACAGCCAGACATAGATGCACTGTTGTTAATGAGACTTTATAAAAAAATCCATCTGAATGGGAAAAAAAATAACATTAATATTCTCAACTCAGTTCCTCCTGTAGATCTTCATACCATTGGGGTAAAATTCAAAACTGCGTTTATCATCTGGGCCAGAACGATTATTGCAAAACATGATCTTTTGAAATCAGTTCTGAATAAAGAAACACAGATGGAACAAAGTGTGCAAGATTTCAAGAATTTATTTGAAGAATTGTTCATAAAGGGCCTTCCATCATTCTGGGATGGTAAAGGTAAGTTGCATGATCAAGAAGAATATAATGCACTCTTGACTCAGTCAAGAATGGACCACTCCAAATTTGAAACCCTGGAGGAGGGTTTGAAAGGGGCTACTTTAGTTGATAAACCGAGTACAGATTTCAAAATTCTTAATCAGTTTAAGACAATCAAACTTGGTCTACCTATCATTTCATATGCCACTTGTATTGACTTGGAAATTTTAATGAAAGAAATGACAGATTATGAGATTCCTTCTGAATTGCAATGGAAGGAAATAGTCAGATTGGGAAAGACCAAATATAATTTCCTAGGATCGAGTAAATGATTTCCATCTATTGAAAAAAAGGCAGCAAATCAAATGAAGATACAATCAAAGTCAAAGGACGAAGATAAAGGACCAAACTACAGGAATATCCGCAAATCCCAGATTTTGTGGACTGGAATTTTCTATTCTATTGTAATCGGTTCAAACTGAATGAAATGAATTGTTGTATAAATATTGTAGGTTTTGATGTATTCGTAGTTGGCAGGAGCACAAAGGACAAATTGCATTGATCACTGTAACAATTTATGAATTTGAAAGAATACAAGCAGAGATTACAGATTTTTTTCATACCAAATATTCATGTGGTTATGACTTGAAGTATGTGTTTCCTTTCATGTATGTTTTTCTAGTTTGCTATATGTTTAAAATTGGATTTTAAAGGGTCTAAAATTTATCTAAATGGTGCTTTAGATTCAAGCAATTTTGAACTCTATTTTTCTTTCTTAACTCATCAGAATTCATCTCTTATGGTGCTTTGATTGATGTTATATGTTTCTTCTTTCTTCCATCTTATCACAACAAATTAAAATACTGAAAGTTCATCACCTACCTTGCCTTTTCTTCTTTGAGAACTCTACCTACCATACATTGTTTCAATTGTTTTCAGAGTTGACTCCATTTCCCAACATGTTCCTTTTCTTCTTTCCAGCAAACCCCATAAATATTTTCATCAAATCAAAACCTAGCCATTAAACCTTTAAGAGAATATCCATCTTCCAAGAGACCAAGTGACAAGAGAGATCCCTCTCTGAACTGAAAAGGATAGTTTCAATTCCGAAGTGATTTTGTGGTTACCTTTGTAAGTTGTCCCCTCAGCGTAGGAAATTTACTTAGTGCTAACAGATTCATGGAATTTTGCATCCCATATGTTCATATCTTGATTAGTCATAATAGTTTAAAATTTACACATCAGGAAGATGAAGAGATAGAGGACTCAACAACCAATTATGATGGTTGAGCTTGCTTGTAGTATTCTTGTTGATATTTATATCTGCATTGGCGCCCCTACACAAATACAAGTGTATGCATCAACATTTTGGTACACATGACTATGCGTCAGTAAATGATATACACATTTCCAAAATCCAGTTTTACCTTTCTAGCTAAACAAGTCCCTAGGAATAGGCGTGAAAACAAGGGTTGCAAAATGAGAGGACTTGTTTACCTTGTAATCCATCATAGTTAAGAATCAGAATCAGAAATATATAAAAGGGAAACATCAAACTCTTCTTTAATATATTCATATCATTTGAAAAGGCAAACACAATTATAAAATCTTGAGGAAATAAACTACTACAATTTGTAGGGATTCCAAAATAAGTTGAACCTTTGGGAAGGACTTTGTTGAAACATACAAAATATAAGTGGAAGAATCCATTTTCAGTGAGTCCTGACACCTTAAATGTTAAAACATAGCCACGTTTAGTGGAAATCATAACTATGGAGTGAACCCTATGCAATACAGTAAGAGAATACTATGAAATTGTATGTTGTGGCTTCAATTTTTTTCATTCTATATTTATATTATATTTCTTTGTCATGGTTATGATATGCTTCAGTCACGAAATATATACAAAGTTACAAACACAAATGCATGCAAACCTCAATGAACGTGTAGGAAAATTAAAGTGGAAAATAATTTCCAAAAAGCCTGACATATTGACATAAAAGTATCAAGCATTTGGATGCAATGTGCATTGCATTGAAAAGCAATAGAATTTATCCTTCAATTTTGTTATCACTCCGTAATTTATTTAGCTTGAGAAAAGAAACCCAGAGGTAACCAAAAACCAACTTTAGAAACTGTAATCTAACCCTTCTAGTCTCAGAGAGGGATCTCTCCCAAATTAGTCATTGAAAGGAATGATTTGATTTTTGTTTCTTGAGGTTAGGTCCTTGGATTGTGAATACATTTTTGGATGGGATTTGATGTTTAAGCATGTGAGAAATCCATTGGGAATGGAGTCAAAAGGTTGAATCTTATGAATATGTGGGTAATCTGTCAATTAATGGGAAAATACTTCAGAGGCAAGATAGACTCTAACTATGTGATAGTTTGATTTAAATGTCATTGTAGCAGAAAGGACAGAAGCAAAACATAAATCAACACTTTAATAAATCATATCTTGAAATTTCTTAAATTGTTTTAGCAGAAGAAAACACCATTGACATTCTAAAATATTTGACAGGGCATCAACATGATGAATTCTGAAACAATATTTTAATTGAATATCATTCATATATGGAAAGAGAGCAATAAACTGAAAGAATAACATACACTGAAGTGAACATGCTACACAATCACTGGAACATGAATCTCTGAAGAAAGACTAGATCCCAGAAGCCTTGAATCACCCAAATTTATTAATTCTTCAGGAAAATATTACAGTAAAAAGACTCTCAGAATACTCAATTCAACAAACTTTCTCCCACCCTTTGTACATTATGTGTTACAATTTTTATAAAAACCTATGAAATTCGGTTTGAAAACGATTTACAAAAATAGAGAAAATTAGTTCATAAAATCAGGATCCTTGAGATATTTCAACAACTTTATCCTTATCTTCGCCCCTTTGACCTTGGTAGTTTCTTAATCTGATTGGTTGAAGTCTATACCCATACTCCGTTGACAATTGGATGGTCATTTACTAGGAACTAAAAAATTACATTTAGTTTTACCCAATCTTATTATTTCCTTCCACTGTAATTCATAAGGAATATTATAATCCATCATTTCTTTTATTAAAATTTCCAAATCGATGCAAGAGGCATACGACATGACAGGAAGGATGAATTCTATTATCTTAAATTTATTTAAAATTTCAAAATCTATGGCTAACTTTTCTACCACAATTGCCCCCTTTAAAACTTCATCTAAGTCTTCAAACCTTGAGTGATCCATCCTCGCTTGTGTCAAGAGTGCATTGTAGGATTCATGGTCATGTAACTTTCCCTTTCCATCCTAGAATGATGGAATACCTTTGATAAATAGTTCTTCAAACAAATCCTTAAAATCTTGAACACTCTTTTCCAATTGGACTTCTTTATTCTAGACTGAATTCGAGAGGTTGTGCTTGGTTATGATTCTTCTATCCCATATTATCAACACAATTCTATATTTGACCCCAATTGTCTGCAAACTTGATGAAGGAACTATATTAAGGAGATTGATAGCATTCTAGGCCCATTCTGCTGGTATTTTTTATAAAGTTTCATTAATAACTTTACATCTCTGTTTATCCAAAGTTGCAATGTTTTCCTCATCATTAAAAAAATTTAGACATGTCCTAAGTTTTGTAACCTCAACTGATATGGAGTCCCATATGATATGCTTGGCTCCTTGTAACAAACTTTTTCCTTGAAGCCTGGAGTTTAGCTTATTCACCTTTTCATGAAGGACTGCATTTTCCTTTTTAAGTTGTGATACTCTTTCATCCCTTTTCTATGCCTCTTGTTCCATTTTCTTGATATTCTCTTTCAATTCTTTTATTTCCCCATCCTTTAAGATAACTTGAGACATTGCCTGGACAATGTCTTCAGTGCCTTATTTTCTTTCAGTAGAAAAGGGTGTAACAGAGGGTACAACAGAAGACAAAGATATGACACTAGTTGTCATTTCTGTGTTTTCTTTTGACCATTCTAATTTTTCATTTTCCAGTTGCATAAATTTAGCCTGAAAATATAGTGATTGCTTCTTGAAAGATTCATTTTCTTGTTCCAATGCTACAAGTTATGCAGTCTGTGGATGCTTTGTAGCAGGCATTTTCAAAAAAAAATTCAGGCCGAGTATCACTTTGCCTTTCTCATTGAGCAAGGCTTTCATTGCTTTGGGGCCATTAGCTTCAATTTTATTTATTTGAATCTGCCATGCTTTACTTACTGGTTTTTCCTACATGAGCTGACCTTCAAGCTTGGCAGCTAGTGATGTTAATTTTTCATTTTTCAAATTCAAATTTAAATAATCTGAATATAGCATGTCACTAGCCTGCTTGTGGAATTAAACCTTATCTGGGGCACTGATATTATCATACTTTATTTTGATCTCAAAGACCTTATCTTCTTCTGCTATGGCAATGTTGAATGTTTTGCTTTCTGTGTCTCCAACTGTGAATAATGAAGACTTGTGTTGGGAAGCTTTCTTTACCTCAAGCATTAGATTCATGATCTCACTTAGTGATTCCTTTCTTTTTTCTACATACCATTTAGATAAATCTTCCTTTGATTGGTAGGCTTCCTCTGAGGCCTGAGAAAAATAGTATTTCTGGCTATGGAAGGCTCTTGAACTACCTTCACTTTCCAATTGATTAGCTCTAGATTCAATTACACTTGTGCCACTCTCCACCATGTCTAAACATGTTTGTTCTTTAGGCCCTTCATCCTCCAAGTCTACATACTGCTATGTCTAGATGGTTTTCATTTTCTTTCTAGCAGTGTGTTCATGGTCTATGTCCATTGCCTCTGAAACAATCCTCCTACTCTGTGTACTAGATTTTAGAACCTTAATTACCACCTTTGGAATATTCTGTTGTGTTGGTTCCTTTTGTACAGGGGCCTCAACATCCACACATTATTCAATATTTACAAAATTCTCTAGGCCTTCAATAGGCTCATGCTCATATGGATCATTCTTGTTCATTTGCCTCCTTCTAGATATGATCTGATGAGGATCATATTTTTTACCTGGCATTTGTGCAAAAACCAAATATTTGAGCTTTTCCTCAACATGTGCTAGACATGTTCTGTATTTTACAATGAATGGGCCAATCACAAAAGGAAACTTTATATTTCTTGCTCTATTATATTTGATAAAAATTTCAGTTTCAGAGATGATTTTTTGTCTTATGAACTCTAGAGAAAAAATTATGGGGTTCAAAAAGATGGGCAACAAATAATGAAAATCATGAAAGACATATACCCATATTACTGTAGAATTTATGAGAAGGTTCCAATCTCATACTCTGTCTTTTGGATTCTGTAGGTGAATTCTCATTTCTTCAAGAACTCTGGGAAGTTTAACATTGAAAATCATCTGGTAGGCCTTTGACATGGCTTTATTGATAAAAATTATTAAAGTCATCATGTTTCTTTCAATAGATATTGATTCTTCTTCAGGGATATCTGCATTGTTGCTGGTGAGAAAAATATTCATAACATATGTACAATATCTGAAGTGTTTAAGAGAGTGGAAGTTCACTGGCTGTTTTTGGATGGTATCGGCTAGGAACTCATCAAAATTAATGCAAACAACTTTACCTGACTCTGACTAGAATAATTTGAGCAGGAAACCTAACATGACCTCAACTATGAATCTATCACTATTAATACCTACAACTTGAATTAAAAAAGAGCAGACACATTGAACCTCACTGGCCATGATATCGATGCTTAAGGGAAAAGACAGACTTTGTGGGAACTAATCAAGCTTGATAATCATTCTTAAAAACAATTTTTTAATCTCTAGTTGACACTCCCTATAGAATCTAATTATTTCTTCCTTATAAAAAGGTTTAGAATTCTCAAAGAAATACTTAGGAATGTTTAATTACTACCTGACTAACACAACATCAATTTTACACAAGACTTTATACCCCTTTTATCAATTACAACTCTTTCTAACTCTAAGTATTTCTCTGCACACCATCCTATAAATTTGGGAAACTGGAAACATAATTCGGTTTCATACGGAATGAGAGAAGCTTGGACAGACTCCAAAAATGGAAAACCTTTCCCTCTAACGTCATCTAAGTTACTTCTTAATTGAGAAATAGGGGCAACATTGAATTCAGGGTCACAAACATCATTATCTCTATCGATTAGGGCTTCTTCATTATTTTCCAGGCTTTGTTCAGATACTTTGAGCACAATGGGATCCACAGAAGCAAGAAAAAATACTTGGTAATGGAGATTATAATGGCACTGAGAATTCTTAATTTGGTCGAAGGTGACAGTTGCAACAACTCCAATAGTTCCTACTTTGACAAAGATAAACAAAAATAAAAGTCACATCAACTTTATAATATTCAACTTTTCAGAGCGACAAGTCAACTGTTTCAATGTAAACCACTTTTTCTCCACAATCGTCCCCGCGCTGACATGTATTTACCTTCAAAACCCATGGTTTCCATTTCAAAACCACTTTATGGAATTAA
>ML809172.1:156313-204322 GCA_009831015.1 Picea engelmannii
CCACCATCTTCTTGATTGTAGATCTTAGCACAATATGTTGCCTGGGAGTTACTAGTGAAGTTTAAGTGCACGAAGAAAAGGTGCCAAGTTCAATGAATACGTTAAAGTATTTGGTTGCAAGAGGTGACTTGATAGTTTGGAGGTGAAGGTGGTGACCTTGTCTTGGTTCAGTATAGTTGTACAAACAAATTGAAGTGTAGAAGGAAGTGATCGTTTTGGGCATAAAGAAGTGCATTCTCATGGAGTTGACTTTGGGATGGTTGGGTTGCAATGGTCATGGGGGAACTCAATGTATATAAGAATGGAAGAATGAGTCAAAGTACTAATGTAGTAGTAGGTTTGAATGGTGCACACTTGGACATTTTGAAGACCTTGATGAAGGTTGGATTGCAGTCGTAGTAGGCAGCCACAATAACGTTGGACTTATATTGCAGCTGCAATAGAATATGGCAGCAACAACAAAGACATCCAAGAGGCATTATTCACATAATTTGGCAAAGGCACTTTATTCAAAGGAAGAATTGGATAGTGGGAAATTTCATAGCAATTATGGCATTGACAGTGCAGAGTAGTTGAAGAAAACAATTGTGGATGGATGTGTGGTCTAGGTAGCAAACTTAGAGAATAGTAGGTTATTGGGAATGTTCTTGAGGACAAAAATGACTTTTAATGGGGGAGGATGTGAGGCCCTAACCTTGAATGGATTTGGGTACATTTTCCACATGATCACCTCTATGGTTATTGTCTTGTGCAGATGGACATGATGGAAGGTTGATGGAAAGAAGAGTCAATTTTAGGTGTCCTTGCATGATGGCAAGGTGCACCATAGACATGTTGAGTTCCCTTACTCAGATTAGGCATACTGTAGACCTTGGTAACTTGCACTAGTTGGATGCACCAAAAGAATCCTAGAAGGGAACTTTGCGAGGGATGGAAAAGTGGGGGTTATAGTAGATGACCTTATTGGATCCACAAGTACGGTGCATGATAGACAAGATTAGCATAGAGAACTTTACTAGATTTTATAGACTTAGGTGCTTGAGCTACATGTAGACCCAAGGAGTTAGGAGGTCCACACTTGGGTTTTGCATGATCGATATAATTTCTTTTGAGCACAAGCATCCATGGAGCATGATTGTGGGATGCATTCCTTGGGTGCACATCCATTAAACACACTTGGGTTTAGTTGGGTGCACTTGGGCGTAGTTGGGCGCACTTGGGTGTAGTTGGGTGCACTTGGGAATAGTTGGGCACACTTGGTCACATTATCGGGCACACTTGTTGGGTGTGTGACACTTTGGGTGCATCACCATTGGACGTTGGATGTTTAGCATACAATACATGAAGGGGGCAAAGGCACCATCAAGCACAATCAAAGTTGGAAATGTGGGAACTTGGGTCCACTTAGGCTTGGAGGGGCTTCCAAGTGGAAGATAAGTCTTATATAAATAGTGGACACCTCCAAGGTGCTAAGGCGTCAATATATCATTCATTGACCATTCACAAGGAGTGTAAAAGAGCTCTACAGTCGTGCTAATATTGGGGTTAGCATAGTAGGGAGAATTACACTAGCTGACTGAGAAGAAGAAGAAGGCAGGACCTGTAGGAGGTAAGCCTATGGTTGCTTCAGGGGTTGGATTGTGCAAGTTTGTTAGGAAATAGGTAGAAGGAAATATTATTTCCTTGGACTCATTGTACATTTGCAATAGAGTTGTAGGAAGGAGGCTGCAACTCTCTTGTTGTATATCTATAACATTCTTCATCTAAATAAAGTTAAGGCACATGACTCGGGTGTTTCCTATACATCTGTGGTGTGGAATCTTTATGGACGTTACTTGCTTTGCTTTGTATTGGTTAAGTGTTAAAGTATTGTTGGGATGCTTTAAAGGTTGTGATTGGGCGTGTTCCTATTGTTGAATGAACTTAGTTGTGTAGGACTTAGTTGCATTTGATAGAGTGTAACTTAAGGCGAAACTATGGGTGGACCTTAATTGAAGAGACATAGTCTGGTTGTAGTAGGCGTACGCTAGACAAGCCCCTGTGGCTGAGACAAGGCAGTGCTACACGACCTCAGAAAAAACTCAAGTTTGTAAAAAAAATTCAAACAAACTATAAATCCATGACAAAAACCCTCAATTAATAAAATATGTTTAAATGTTAACATTGTATAAATAACCATATACATAATTTACATAAAATTTATGTTCCGTTTTTAAAAATACCTCCAAAATATGAAAGTGAATAAATAAATGTATTTACACCCAACTGTAAAATATTCAAATTACATACGAACAAATTTAAATTTGAAATCCCACCATATCATTCTTAAAAAATTTAAACTAAAATACTTACAAATCAAATCAAGCAAAATACAAAAATTCCACTTGGTTTATTATTGTACAACTTGACAATACATGAAAAAGTTGAAGCAATTGTCCACAAAAGCAAGCATATAATTGCAAAAAATTACTTTAATTGTAAATATAATGTTGTTTACAATATTTTAATACTTTCACCTTTTTCAATTACAAATTTAATATAGAAAATATTATTTTATTGTATTTGTTAATTATGGTTAAAGTGGTGCATTTGTTGCCACCAAGGTTGCTACTCCTACAACATAGCACACTAGCAATCGTCATAAAGTGGTGCATTTGTTGCCGCCAAGGTTGCTACTCCTACAACAGCAACTTTTCCTAGTGGAAAAGCAGTGTTTAAATTTTGAATAAACTTTGCTAACACTCTAGCAGCATCTTTCAAATATAACATATCCGTGTCTATGTCATGTTGCGGCTTAAAATATCTTGGATTCATAATCATCCCCATCATTTTTTCTATTATAACTTCTCTTCTTTTTAGCAAGTGCTTCCCATAATCTTCATATGTTGTCTACAAAATCCATAGCAAACTGGCATGTGAGAGTTGTGCCAAGGTTTGTCAGTATTATTGCATGCACCATAGGAGTATGATACTGCTAATTTTCTCTTGTCAACAACTTTGAAGTTATAAAGTAGAAATGGTGGAGACTGCGATTACCCCATTAACAAGCACTTCACTCATTATTCTAAGAGGAATTATAAGAAGCTTTGTCGCCCTTTTGATAAGTATCAAATATAAAACTTAAAAAAAAAAAGGATGAGCAACTTCTTATTGAACTTGTAAAATTTATGTGCTAGATAATTTTCTCCAACTTAATTTTGACAATCACTTGTTAAGTTGAATTTAAACATTTAAATTAAATACAAAATTCTAATGTCAATATTAACCTTTTTTTATATTTATCACAAAAGATTTTTTTTCCAAAGAAATTCTCGCGGAAAACTCTTCAAGTACTTCTCCATGATCCATGGATGGTAAACAGGGTAAACCGTCAACCCTAATTATGGAACCTAACCTTGAGGGGATCAAGAGAATCAAACCTGTGACTTTCTCAACTCATCACTAGGGGAGAGATCTCACGTCTAGCTCATGACAACCTGAGCTAAACCCTTAGAGCTAAAAAATTTGAAGGACATAGGGGTGGGATTTGATCCACTTATATGTGTCTATTTATCATAAATACTTATATCTAAATAAAATGACAATATACTAATAACTATATATCTTTTTCCATTTTATTTATTTATTTTTATTTTATTCTCACATTTTATTTTTTATTTTTTATTATCTTTACTATGATAATAGTCCCCAAAACTAAGGGCAATTCAAACCCCTATAATATCTGCAAGGAAGACAAGCTCTTACTCCAAAACCAAAAGGCAATTTCAACCCCCTATAACATCCCCAGGATACCCAGTATCTGTGTGCTCCATTATCAATGAGGCTAGACAAATGGCATGTGATATCAAGTATCCACCTCTACTTAGCTCCATACATGAAGTTAGAATTGTATACCAACTTGTAGTTTTACCTCTAAGGTCATTACATTTAATATATATAAGGAATAGATGAAGTTCAAATAATTTTTTTATTGAACTTTATTTTTTTATTAAAATCTGTTGGATTGTGATTGGAGTAGACCTCTGATTAAACTATTTTTATCATTGATAGAATTTTTAAAAATACAAAAAATAAAATAAATCATAAATTTGAGTGTTTTTTTAACCATCGAAATATTTTAAGGATAACTTGATTAGGAAAACAATATGCACTCAACAAGAGAGAAATTAATGTTGTATATGTTGGAATATATATTGTTTGATAGGAGCGTGGTGGGGAAAACCACGTGCATTAGTATGGAGGACAATATAAAACCAGTGGATTATACAAACAATACACTATCTCAAGATTTAATATTTGTACAATCTATGAACATCTCTTCTCTCTCTATGGCTCCAAGAGGATAAGGTGGCATCTAAGAGCGTTAGAGTTTGTCATTGAGAGGATGGCAAGTCAGATTTGCTAGAGGAATGTATTGGATCCAGATCGAGTCTGAATATTGTCAATCTTAGTCAAGGGTTTTGGGTTTTCGAAGCGTGATGAAGTTAAGGTAGTCATTGGAAACAATACCCCTCTGAATTCATCAAAGTGGGTGGAGACGGAGGGTTTTGGTACAGGGGAAAAGGAGTGGGGATAGTCTTATGACTTGGTACCGAAGGTTTTCAACTGTATCAGAATTGGGAGGAGTAGGGTTTATCAGTCATTTTCTTGACCACGGTCTACAATAAGGTGGCCTCCCTTCGATCCATGGATTGAGTCTATTGAAGAGAAAGCAGAAGGTGGTGAAAATTCACGGTCAAGGGGCTCTCTGGTTGTTGGTGAAGGTCTACAAGTGGATCAAATTATGGACTTGTCAGGTAAAACCCTAGTGGGTAAATTTCTCAGTAGAAGGATTGGAATGGAGTAGTTCCAAAAATGGGTCTTGGATTATTGGTACCTAGTTCTTGGTTATGTGCAAACTTATCACTTATTATCCAAAGGTTGGTTGAGTTTCATCTTACACTCTATAGAAGACATTAATAATATTCTAAAGGGGTCATGGTTTCGTGATAATTCCTTACTCTCCTTGAAGTTGTGGACCACATTATTTGACCCTAAGAATGATTTCAATAGTAGTACCCATGTATGGGTTATGTTATACAACATTTTGTCGCGGCAAGTGATACTTCCTATTCTCTGACATCTAAAGCATAAAACTTTGGAAGAAAACTGAGGGAAAGTCTTCTTGGGAAGGATCAACTCTAAAAATCCATAAATTACAGAGTTGTCACTTGTTGCTTTCTATAAAGGTGTGACAACTTAACTTGCCGCATGCTGCATCACTGGAAGGTGCAACAATGTCGCATTTTTCTAAAGTTTAAGGGTGCAAAAAACTTTGTACGTGAGAAAAAAGAAGAAATTCTCGAAGCGTCTAGAAGAGAAACTTCGATGATGAGTTGTTTGCCAATCGGTTTGGATCTCACTTGTCTTCCTGATTTAGTGAGATCCTAACCTCTCATCCTAACCTCCTCATAGCTTCCTCTCCAATCTATAAATGGAGGCATCTTCTAAAGGGAAAGGATAGAATAAGTTATGAGTAGTCCTAAGAGATTTTGGGCTAAAGTGTTCAAGGTATGATGATGGCATTAATGGAGGCCACTTGGGTGCTGGAAAATTGAACTACTGGAAGGATTTTGTCAATGCCAAGGCTTGGTTGTAAACTGCTTCTTGATTTATTAATACAGTTATACATTTTCCTTTCCTAATAAAGGTTGTTAATGGTTTTTTATTTGTATTTATCCTTGGCTATTTACATAGATTCATTGAAACATATGTACGTTTTTTACTTTAAATGGTTTTGTTTGATCCTATTAGCGATAAAAAATTCCTTGCAATTTATTTTGATATCATATCATAAGATGATAATAAGGTAAAGATTTATTTATAAATCTTTAAGTTTTAAAGTATATAAGATTGGCTTTAAATCTTATTTTCCAATGAAAAAATGATGTGGCATCTCAAAATATACCAAAAAGCAAATTTTAGCTTTCACCGGCTAAATGAATTTTTCACAGTGTAGTAAGCCGGTGAAAGTCTCCCTTTTCACCAGCTAAATGATTGTTTTCACAGTGTAGTGAGCCAGTGAAAGTGCAGGCTTTTCAGCTGATAAACTGCCTTGGGAAAAATCAATTTTCTGAGCCTTGGAGAGTCTGTTTTACACGCTCAAATAGTCGATTGACAACTAGACATCCTAAGATTTCCAATGGTACTTTCATATATTCATTTAGAGCTCAGGAAGGTAGTCAAAAGTTCCCCACAAGATGAGGCATCATTTTCAGAAATTTTCCAAAATGTATTATTTTGGTCAAAAGGTCAAATTTGAATTGGTTGAGTTTATTAAGGAGAATATGGTGATGAATAATCATATATATTATCAAATATCATCCATGAGTGTAGGTGGCACTTCATTTGATCAATATAAATATTCTAGAGATCAAATCCTAAAATATAGGAATATGACTAAATTTGGAAATCTGGATTTTCCTGTTTTAGTCACCTTCTTGGGAGACAAATTCTGATCATCTAGAAGAGTAGTTTTTGAAACAAAAGGAGGTATTTCATAAGAATGAGTGGATATTCAATAACCTCTCTCATTTTTCCAATATCTATTGTTATTTGTGAAATATAGGTCAATCTTTGAGCACCGTATTTCCATAAATTAAATACTCTATTTTTCCTGTTTTAGTCATTGTCTTTAAGGACAGATTCTGACGAGTCTGAATACTATTTTTAGAAACTTAAGGAGGTATTTCATAAGAACGGACTTATCTTCAATAACCTCTCTCAGTTTCCCAAGATCTATTGTGATTTGGAGGATATAGGTGAATCTTGGAGTAGCATTTTTCCAGAAATTTCTATCTTTTCCAGCCACCTCACAATTTCGAATTTGAGATAAGAAAAGAGGTTATCAGATCCATCTTTTGAGGATCTTGAAAATAATTTGTAAAGATTATTTAAGCTCATGGATTTAAGAGGCAAGAGGTGGGAGGAAACAGTCTGAGGACTGTGGTTCATTTCCTTCAAGACTTGTATTTTTATCCTTTGGAAATAATCATGAGTATATCTTGACATCAAGCTTCTTTCACTTTGTATGTTCAGCTTTCATTTCCTTTCTTTCCAAGTCTGTGTATACTCAATGACAAAAGGTTGTCATTCCATCTCTTCATTAGTATATCTGACTTCATACTTTGATTCTGATGTTTGTCTCAATGCCAAATAGTTGTCATCCTATTGGTGCATTCATAAACTTAAGTTGCAAGTATCTATTTGTTATATCCGGTCATATGCTTTATGTAATCTTATATATGTTTCTGCTGGTGTGAAGAGTATCTTACATATCATTACTGGCCATACACATGTGATGTTGTATAAGTATGTCTACTGGTATAATGGGTTTTCTCCATCTTTCCACTATCTGATTTAAATCTTCCGAGCAACTTAGTTGAAAGCCTTGGTCTTTCGAGTGAATTATGTATTTCTAAATGGAGGTGGATTTATAATGTCATCCGATTTGATCATTTTTCCTTCCATATTATTGATATTTTAATTTACCAATCTTACACCCTTCTACAGTCAGGGAGTGATTTCTTGGAGTGATAACAGATCCTTTTTATAGGTCTATGTTTCTAAAAGCATTGGATCAAGCTTAGAGCTATAATCAATAAGGAAAAACGTCAATTAAAAAGGTACGAGTTTTCTATTATTTTGCAGTTCATCTGAATCTAAGGAAACTGGTGTGATTTGTCCTATTTTGTTCTAGTTTTGGGTTCCTGAACTAGGGAGATTTGTTTATGCCCGCATTTATGAATTTTTCAACAACAAAAATGCCAACCATACTGGGGAGCAATCTTCTATATTTGTTCTCCTAGTTTGCTTCCTATGTCATGTTTGAGTCTTTCTGAGTCATCACCTGGCCTTGTTTGATCAGACAATCTAAAATTCCACTGAAGAGTCTGAGCAATTTTTATTTTTTCTAAGTTTTAATTGCTTGTCACGTCCTTGTTTGAGGTACAAAGCGACATTTTCGCACTGTGATATTCATTTTGCATGCGACAACTTGAATTGTCGCACTATCTATCAAAGAAACCTACAACAACCTCTGGAAAAAAAATATTTTGATTGTTCTTTCTTTTTCAGATCTTAGATCTGATGATTGAAGTATTTTTTGACTGGTTAATTCATTGATTTACAATCTTCTTGATGATCTAGAGTTTCTTTTTCACCATTGAAAGTTTTGCTTATTCTTTCTTATTTATTTTGAATTGGAAAGGGTATAATCTCTCAGTTGTATCTTTGAATACTTTTCAATTTAAGATTTTATATTGTTTTCTTGAGGGCTTTTGATAGTAACAAAGTAATATTTCTTTCTTGAATGATTTGCTTTGAAGTTTTTGGGTGGTACATTTCTAAGCTTGCATTTTAGAGCGAAATTGCATGGTTTTGGGCATTTTTGAGTTTTCATTCTTCAAAAAATTTCTGCAATTTCTTTGAATCATATATTAAGCACCTATTGCATTCAAAGAGTAATTTTCATTTCTTTCTTTGACATTTGTACTTGTTTCTTTGCTTGAAATCTCTTGCTCCATTCTATAGATAGCTTTCATTGAAAGAAAATATTGCATTACATTCATATTTTCTTTGAAATCTTCTTGGAGTCAAGTATCATACATCATCGTTGAGTTGCATCCACAATCTCTTTTAAGTAAACAACAACCTAAAAATGGAACTTAATTAAAAAATTTAGTAACATTGTGTGGGTAGGTAGATATGTGTTCCAGCGTCTTTAAATGTAGGAGTTGTAGTTATTTGTCATCGCTACAATATGGGGACTGTGTGGTTCTCCCACGTACCTTTGAGTATATTGGGAGGCCCCTTTCGAACGGTTGTGCATTAGACAACACTACTACGGATTTGAGCTCCCATGTACCTTGAGTATATCAGGAGGCCTTTATATGACCTGAAACCGAGTACCCTTTCGATCATCTTATTGTCTCAATAGACCGAGAACAACACTCAGGGAGATTACTACGCATGTATTACTAGGTAGTCGAGTAATACAACCAAGGGTGTGGTTTATCCTCCTTGGTTGGTTCTCTGAAAGAATGGGTCGAGTATTATTGTTGGACCCCACAATATATCATGAGTTGTGAAAACTTGACATTTCTGTGAGATTCCTCCTATTGACCCTACCTATTCACATCACTGCTTGTTGCTTTTAGACTTTGATAGTGTGTGCTCTTTGTTAGTGCACTCTAGTTTGAGTTCCTCTCTATGGTGTTAGTTCCTAGAGCTCCCAACGAAGGAACCCCTTTTCCCGAGGAACCTTTCATTTTTCCTTCTATTGGAAACATTGGTCCTCCTTACATTGCTACTTTGAGTTTACCGAGGCTCACCATAGGATTACCCGTGTGGTTTTTTTCCACTCCAGTTTTTCCAAATGTCCCTACTATTTCTAATGCACCTAATATTTTAAATGTACACCCTCCCTCTCAAGAATTTCCTCAAGAATGTTCACCTCATGTTGATCCTTTTCCTTCTTCGCTCACTGCATATCCTTATTTTTCTTATTCTTCACCTAGTGAAAGCCTCTCTACCAATAACCAGAAGATTAAGAAGACGAAGAAAAAGAAGAACAAGAAGAAGAAAAATTAGCAAAAGGTCAAGCAACCAATTACTGTTGATCAGGTTGGAAACATCGAGAAACCTATTACCAAAACTCGTAAACCCAAATTCCCTTGCAGGGTTTGCAAGGGTGATCACCTTCACAAGGATTTCCCTAGTATTCCTAAGGTCGTAAAAGTGTGGTCTCAGGTTTCTTCTGAATCCACATCATCAGCCACTCCAGGTCATGCTAGTGACAACCCATCGACTAGTAATCAGGTTGGAAGTAAGAAGGGTAAAGTCAAATTTCCTTACTTATTATGTAAGGAGATGCACCACACTTACCTTTTTCCTCGCATGGATGAAGATTTATATCTATTGAACAAAATTTATGATGACCAGCAAGAACTTCCAACAGCTTACCGTAAAATCTCTCCCAGCCCGCCATTAGTTGATCAACTGGTCAATTTGGTTCCATCCTCGGTTAGTCCGGTTGATCAAGTAGTCGATTTGGTTTCATCCTCAATTGACCCAGTTGATAAATTGATCGATCTAATTTATTCATTAGTGGATCCCACTCTTCCATTGAAGAGTGAAACCCAAGTGATCAATCTGATCCCATCATCGATCGATCCCACTCTTCCATTGAAGATTGAAACCCAAATGTTCGCTCTGATCCCATCATTGGTCGATCCTATATTCCATTGAAGAGTGAAACCCAAGTAGTCAATCTGGTCCCCTACTCAATCGATCCCACTCCTCCTTCGAAGAGTGAAGATGTCGCTCAAGTATTTCTTGTTACTACGGATTCCTTCGGACAAGGGGACATTCCACCCATTCCAAAGACACACCCTCTAAGCAATGCATTTATCATTTATTGGAATGATCTAACATAACCTCGTCTTCCTTATTACATTCCTTTCTAAATCGTTGTTCAGGTTTGTAGTAGGAATATTCCTAACACTATAATAGATGAAGGAGCTTATGTTATCATCCTATCCTCGAATGCTTGGAAAGCTCTTGGTTCACCTCAGCTTGCATCGGTGACTCAGAATATTTTGGCTTTTAACAAAAGGGTTAGTCAACCTTTAGGGATCCTTCCTCAGTTTCCTATTACTTTGGGGGAAAAATGGTCTACATTGATGTGATGGTATTCCACGACCCCTTGGACTTTAATTTGCTCCTCGGGCAAGACTATGTTTATGCTATGAAGGCTCTTGTGTCCACACTCTTTTGAGTGATGTATTTCCCTCATAATGGAAACATAGTGACCATAGACCATATTTCATTCATTGGCCCTCATATGATGGCCAACCACCTGAATTCCCTGAATGGTCCTTACATGCTAGCGTCATCCGCTCTGTCGTAGGTCAATTATTTGGCAACCTGTCCCATGCATTCAACTCTAATGAAGATCTCTTGTAAGCCATGATTTAGGTTTTTCCCTTGACATGTATTACTTCCATAGCATTCTCCTCTTGGAAGCCATGATCAAGATGATGATCATGAGCATAGTTCCCATTTCTGTGTCAAGCTCATTAAAAAATGAAACAGATGATAATGAGCATGGTTCTTTCCCTGTGTCAAGGTCATTAAAAAATGAAACACTTGTCTCTCCCATTGAGTCATTTCTTTCATAAGAACTCGTAACTAAACCTTCCTTTCATATGAATATGAAAATTGATCCTCTTTCTTCCTTTGGTGAACGTTTTCCCATTAGTAGCCAGCAGTCTAATTTGGTACAGAAATTGTAAATAACATAAGAGTTGGCAAATGAAATGAAGCTTGGGGGGGCATGTCTCCAGCCTCTAGATATCATGCTAGAGTTAATCCCCTAGCTTCTCAAGCTGGGGGAAAAGTACCAACTATCCATGGGTCTCATTAAAAACCTTTGGACATTACATTGGGAACTCTTTAGGGATTATCCTTTAAGATTTTTTCAAAACCCTATTTAAAAATGAAAATATTTCTGAGTGAACTTGCTTCCTTCACACTCGTAAAATGATTTAAAGCACCATGCTTGTTTTCGAAGGAGAGTTTATTCGGAGTAAGTTTACCCCTTTTTCGGGTTGGGTAGATTAATTATGAAAAAGGTATGCTCTAGGAATACATGAGCATTCGATAGAAGAGTTCTCCCTTGAATTTTCTTATACTTTTTCGGGCTTGGGAGACTAAACTTACGAAAAAGGACCTTTTTGGAGTTTTCTTTACGTGTTTTTTAGACTCTGTAAATATAAAAAACCACTGAGTTTCCTTCCTCTGGAATCGTAAAACCTACATTGGAATACCCATATGGGACCGAACCACTACTTCCTAGAATTTTTTAAACATACTCCGAGGGACTTGTCCAAAGGACGAGCTTATACAATGTGCATTTGTTATCCTCCTCAAGCTCATTAAAAAATAAAGAGGTACTCACCAAGCATGGTGGGGGGGAATTGGGAAATGAATCTGTATTGAATCTGTATTAATGGCACTACTCTCAAACATGACATATTTTACCTTTTGCATCAAATTTGGGAAATCTACTTGTCTCTTGTTGATCATGCCCTTTTTACAAGATTTTTCCCTGTGATATTTTATTTTGAGTCATTGTTGTTGAGACATTTGTCATGTCAATGTTAGAGAGAATTTCAACCGAGTAACCTTCTATTGTGTCGGCCAAACTTTGCAATCTTTTAAGCCTCCTATCTCGTTGGCCATCCCTAAGTCGGTCCTGAAATTACTATGTACTTTACTATAAATCGTGTACTTGTTTTGTGTCATTGATGGGGGATACATCAAGGCCCTCCTGCAATGAATCACTTCCTATCAATGCCAAATAATTATCTGAGAAGATGATTTAGAATCTATTTAGTACCTTGGAACATGCATGTCTCAATGGCAAGTATCCTCGTTGTTGACAGGGAGTTTACATCATTGACCTTTGATCAAAACATTATGTTGGATGTTCGACTTCAACTCATTAATTCACAATTTAAGGGATGTACTAGAGTACCTTGGTGTTCATTGACATTAATGGTTATTTCCCTCTCACTTGTTAACAGTATACATCAATGACCAGTAATCAAGTGGTTTCTACCATGTTCGACGTCAAGACATTTATTCACATGGTTAGAATCGTACTTTGGAATCGAAGATGAGATGAAGACCCTAGGGAACTTCCTTTGAATATTTATCTCCCTGAGCTGCGATGGAAAGTACTGGAGTAATGTTGTCACATAGGTCCACATTGTATCAGTCCATGGCTATGTTACTATTATAATTCATAGATCCACAGTGTATATTATCGTGGCTATGAATCCATTAAAATCATGGCAATATGGATCCACATTGTATTTTCGGTGGCCATATCATTAGTAAATGTAATCATGGATCTCCAATGTATTTGTCACCAGCCATGCTTAGATTCATTTGTATTCTGATTAAGGGAATGCCTATCTCAGTGATGATATAAGATTGTACTGTAATTTCCTTACGTTATTGACAGGTCTTCAACCGGTGTGTTATTTGTTTCAAACACCCATTTGGCAAAGTATTCAGCTATCATATCTTCTAACTTTATACTTTGGGGGACATTCTGTTATACAAAATTTTGTCGTAGCAAGTGATACTTCCTATTCTCTGACATCTAAAGCATAGAACTTTGGAAGAAAGTTGAGAGAAAGTATTCTTGGGAGGGATCAACTTTAAAAAATCCCTAAATTACAAAGTTGTCGCTTGTTTCTTTCTAGAAATATGCGACAACTTAACTTGTCACATGATGTATCACTGGAAGGTCTGACCATGTCACATTTTTCTTAAGTTTAAGGGTGTGACAACCTTTGTACGTGGGAAAAAAGAAGAAATTTTTTAAGCTTCTAGAAGAGAAACTTTGATGATGAGTTGTTTTCCGATCGGTTTGGATCTCACCTGTCTCTCCTGATTTAGTGAGATCCTAACCTCCTGATGGATTCCTCTCCAATCTATAAATGGGGGCATCTTCTAAATGGAAAGGCTAGAATAAGTGATGACTAATAAAATAATGGTGAATTGAGAATAGCTCCTAGTTTGTAATTGAGAGTTTGTGAACTTCATTTTGGTCCTAAGATATTTTTGGATAAAGTGTTCAAGAGATGATGATGGCATTAATGGAGGCCACTTGGGTGTTGGAACGTTGAACTATTGGAAGGATTTTGACAATGCCAAGGCTTGGTTGTAAACTGCTTCTTGATTTATTAATGCAGTTATACATTTTCCTTTCCTAATAAAGGTTGCTAATGGTTTTTTATTTGTATTTCTCCTTGGCTATTTACTTAGATTCATTGAAACATATGTATGTTTGTTACTTTCACTGGTTCTGTTTGATCCTTTTTACATGTCTTTGTTTCTAAAAGCATTGGATCAAGCTTAGAGCTACAATCAATAAGGAAAAACATCAGTTAAAAAGTATGAGTTTTCTATTCTTTTGCATTTCATTTGAATCTAAGGAAAGGGGTGTGTTCTGTATTGTCTTGTTCTAGTTTTGGGTTCCCTAACTAGGGATATTTGTTTATGTCTGTATTTATGAATTTATCCACAACAGGTTAAAATTCCTAATTTTTGGATTGCGTTCTAGTTCGAGTTGATGATTCATGCTATCAGGGATTTGTTAGGGAAAATGGTTCTAGTGGATGACAATTTTTTGAAGTCAGTGTCTCGTACCATGGTAAGGGTGTTAGTGGAGATAGATTTGAGAAAATGAATTTTTGAATTCCTTGATCTAGTTTGAGAAGTGAAGAGGCAGACATAGGTACTTGACTATCAGGACATTCCATTCAGGTGTTCATAGTGTCACAAGATCAGTCACATGTATAAGGATTGTGAGAATATTTTGGTTAGAAAAGTGTGGAGGAAGAAGAATGGGGATACTATTGATTTGGGGGCTAATGTTACCTCTAGTGTAGCTCCCTCACAATTGACAAGGAATCTCGCCATTGATTCTGATAGTTTTTTGTCTAACAGACGGGGGCTAGGTGTATGCAACCTCTACAACACCTAGGAACGTTGTGATATGAGACTTATCAATACCACTTATAGAAGGTTCAATGAATATATTTAGTTAATCTTTGCATAGTGAGGATGTGATATCGACAGTTGGATCATATACCCCTTCTATATTAGTTAAGATACCCTTGAAGGTGGATGGACCTAGTCTGATGTGGTCGATAACTCTGGGTTTAAGATAAACCATTCTTGTGTTTTCTTTCCTCCTTCTAATGTTGATGAAGATTCTAGGAATAAGGGGAGAATTCTGGATTGTTATATGGGAGTAGGTAAAAGGGATGGTGGGATGGTGGGAATGCCTTTCTCCCCGCAGCTCCTATTGCGTCTCCTATCCTTCTTTTCTCCATAAACTTTCTTGGGACTTTGGTGGATCTCTCAAGGGATTCATATCCCTATTTCATTGGTCATTCTTTGATGATAGGACCAGTGTTATAATACTCATCCTCTTTGTCTAAAGGGGGAGGTCACTATTAGCAGTGACCTTGAAAGGGGTGTACAAACCTTGTTTTTTCTCAGTGCAAGGGGTCTGGTTTAAACTCTTTGAAGGAATTGGGACCTTCTTCAGTGGGGAGGAATTCGACCCTCAAAAGGGAAGAGGAGAAATCCATCTTGGATATTAACCAAGGTTGAAAAAAGATCATTACTAGGGCCCTTAGAGCAGGCCAAGTCCCCTACCTAATTTCTCCATGAAGATATTCTCATTGAATATTCATGGGTTGGGGGGGCAAGCCAAAATGTTGTCCCTAAAGAGGTATAGGTTGGTGGAGGTCATTGGCCAAACATAGTTTTGATTCAAGAGACTATCGAGAGGGGGGATTTCTTGGTGACTAAACCAAGGAAGGTTTTGGGAAACTAGGATTTTCTTTCAGTCGATTCAAATGGTATGTCTAGGGGTTTAATAACAGGGTGGCATCACAACATTACTCTTATGAAACCTTGTGCCTTCTCCTCAATTTTGTGTACTGTAGAAGTTTGTAGCAAAATTTTGGGGTTATCCTTTACAATGTTTAATGTTTAATGTTTATGGTTTCTATGATGAGAGACAATAGTATTGGGATAGGGTGCTCAATTTCCAATGCTTTTAAGTCTGGAAACCTTATTATTGGGGGGGAATTTGAACTTTACTTTGAATAGAAGAAAAGTATGGGGGGATAGTATGAGGGTCAATTGTCTTACAGAGTTTTTCTCTAATAGATTGAAGTTGGTGGACTAGTAGATTTTTCTCCAATTAAACTTTGCCCCACCTAGAGAAACAACAAGTCTAGAAGGGAAGTGGTGTTCAAACGATTGGATAGATTTTTGGTACATGATCCAGTTTCACAGATGGTTCCAAGTACAAATCTTAGATTTATTTGAATAGATTCTCATATCACTTCCCTATATTCCTTGAGCTTGATCTTGATGAAATCATACCTCGAACCCCATTCAAGTTCAATTGAGGGTGGTAGGTTTTTACCAGGATGGTTAAGGAAAATTGGAATCCCCTTGATTCCACTTTAGACCTCTGTGATGGTGAACAATTTGTTTTTCCTCTAAAATATATTAAGAAGGAAGTGGTAGCCTAGGAAGGGGAAAGATACAAATTTTGAGATCGCAATCTGGTGAAAGTGGAAAGAGAAGTGAAGGAGGTGGTAGGAGGACTTGGTGATGGTTCTAGAGTGAAACAATTAGCTATATTAAATAGCTCGAGGCAAAGAGAACCAACCTATTGTTGGACAAGGAGACAGAATGGTGAATTAAGAGAAGAGTTACTTGGATTGAGTTTGGGGATAATAATACTAAGTTCTTTCACTCCTTCACCAACCATCGAAAGAAAGTTAATATTATTTTGGAAATGCAAAATCAAGGTGGTACTAAGATCATAGGCTTTAAAGGCTTGGCAGAACCTGGGACTAAACATTTTGAAGGGTTGTACAAGGAACCCTAAGAGGGAGAATTTGACTAAGATTCTAAAAATCATCTCCTATTTCCCGAGAATAATTATTGAGAAGCTTAATGAGGACTTGTACAATCTTATGACTAAGGAGGAGTTGTTTCTTATCTTACAATTTTTTAAGAAGGACGAGATTCCTAGACCTAATGGGTGGTCAGTGGAGTTATTTATAGAGTTCTTTGATATGTTGGGTGTGGATCTGTTGTGAGTGGTGGAGGAGGTAAGAGCTTCTGGAAGGATGGATCGCAATTTAAATGCAACATTTATAGCCTTGATTCCAAAACATGATTGTCTCAAGTCTTTTGATGGGTTTCGACGTGTCTCATTGTGCAATTACCTATATAAGATAATTGCAAAAGTGGTAGCATCCAAGCACGGGGTATCCACTCAATGAACCTATGACATAGCGCGTTCATTCGTGGGATATTAAAGTATACCGCTAATTTCACTAGATATTGATTAATACCTCCCAAAATCCTTTTGTTTAACCCCCCTCCCAATACATTTTTCCAATAAAAAAACCCTATTTTTACTAGATATCCCTAATATTTACCAAATACCCCTTTTTATACCCCCCAATACCTATAAACCCCCTTGTACCGTCCATTCCCCCCCTAATAGCTACAATATATTGACTCTATTTTTCATAATTTAAAAACCCCTTTTGTGAATGAACGTGATAAGATACTGGTCAATAAGGTGAATCCCCCATGCATCGAGGTTGAAGACAATTATTTTTGAATATATCTCAACCGAACAGTTTGGATTTATATAAGGAAGACAAATCCACGAGACCATTATAGCACAAGAGGGTCTTCATTCTATAAAACGTTCATGCATTCCAACAGTTGTAATCAAGCTTGATTTATCAAAGGCATATGACAAGGTATCATGGCTATATTTCAATAATTGATTTTACATATTGGGTTCTTGTTGCCTATTGTTAGGTGGCTAATGTGTTGTGTAACTACTTATTCCTTTTCAATCTTGATAAATGGTGTTGCCTCAATATTTTTTAAGCCTTATAGAGGGATAACGTATGGATGCCCTATTTCATTGTATATTTTTTTTCTGGTGGAAAAACGCTTGAGAAGGTCTATACTAGAGGTAAGGAGGGTGAGGTCTATTCAAGGTCTCGGTATTAAGGAGGGAAGCATTACCTCATTTGATTTTTGTGGATGGTGTCCTTGTATTTCTCTTTGGATCCTGTAGAGAGGGATCATAGTTCCATGAATTAATTCAATTATATAGTAAGGAAACATGTATGGAGGTGAATGATGATAAGCGTGTTTTTCTTAATTCAAGCATGATTGAAGAATAGGGGGTCAATTTTGAAATGTGTTTCCCTTATCAACACTTGGACTTGAACGATGGAATTAAGTGTGGGGGTTTACACTAAAGCCTAACTATTATGGGAAGGAGGATTGTAGATGGTTGGTTTCCAAAATCAAGAAAAGAGTTGCCCTTTGGTGCAATATGTAGTTGTCAAGAGGGGGAATATTGATCCTACTGAAGTTAGTCATTGAGGCCATACTCATTTATTGGCACACCCTTGCACATATTCCAAAAGGTGTACTAGACAAAATTTGAGAGTTATTTTATAATTTCCTTTGGCAAGGTAGAAGTGAATTTAAAGGATCACATTGGGTTAGATGGTAGAAGTTCGTCGGTTCTAAGGCCTTGTGGGGGTGGAAATTAAAGCACATTCATATTTTTGTCCATTTTCTCGCTACAAAATATTTATGAAATGCACTTACATAGGATAATATTTGGAGTAGAATCTTAATTCAAAAGTATATAGACCCTAATTTGATTGATTGGATTGGGAAAGAGCACAATTTGATTCAAAATGTGTCTAACCAATGGAAGGCTTTGTCTCTATCTTTTCTTATCATAGGCTCTCATCTGGACTGGTGGGTGGGCAATGGAACACAAGTGAGAATCAGGGTAGATGCAATAATGGGCTATAAAAGGAATGTATTCCTTCAAGGATACTTGGTCAAGCATTTAAGAGAGATTGGGAGAACAACCCTGAATTCAATAAATAAGGCTATGGAAACAACTATGTGGAAACAAGGTTGGTTGAGATTGGTTGATCTAGGAGTGGATGGAGAGCTTGCGAGACATTGGGAACTTTTTGTAGTTGAACTACATAGAGATCACATCAAACTTTGTGAAAATTCCGATAAACTTATTTGGGGCTTTAATAAGAAAGGAGGTTACTATACCGCAAACCTGGGGTATTAGGTTATGTTTTCACTGGGTGAGGTGGCAGTTCAATGGTGGTGGAAAACTCTGTGGAAAGTGAGGCACTCTTAAATAAAAATTTCTCATGTGGATAGCCCTCTCGGACAGTGTCCTAACTTGGGATCTTTTACAAACAAGAGGTAAGGTTGGTCCTAGCAAGTGCCCCTTGTGCAAACTTTGTGGGGAATCTAACTTTGATATATTTATGCAGTGTTCTTATTCATGTCAAGTTTGGACAAAGGTTGAAGGATTTCTTGGTTTTGACTCCTTGTGGCATGGTCTGAATATTGAAGATTGCTTTCAATCTTCGTTTTCAAGGAAGGAATTGGATTGTCTACGAGAAGTGCCTTTTTTGGTTATGTGGGGAATTTGGCTTGTTAGGAATGCCTCTCTATTTGAGGAAATGAAACTTCCAACCTTCAAAGTCTCATCTCATGTGATGGGGTTACTTCCATTTTACAAGGAGATTCCTAAGCAAATAGTTACCAGAGGGTTAGGTGAATTTCAAGTGGATAAATTTGTTCCTTAGGGACATTTTGATGGTGTTTGTAAAGATCAAAACAGGGTTGTTGGGCTTGGATTTACTTTCTTTTCAAAGGTGGGACCAATAAAATTGGAGAATTAATGGAAACTTTTTATATGTTGAAATTTGCCTTGGACATGGATATGAGAACTCTATAGGTATTCAGTGACTCCTTGTTGGTTATTAACTGGATGAGTGAACATGTACAGATATAGAACATAGGATTACTTGCGATGGCAGAGAAATTGAAACTTATTGCTAGAACATTCCAAGATACCAGGTTCACACATATATACAAAGAACATAATCAAGTTGTTGACAAACTCTCCAAAGAATGCATGGATCTAATGGAAAATAACTTTGTCCTTTCTGAATTCCATAATGGTCATTCCGCTATTATAAGGCAATCTAATCTGGATGTATTTTAATGTTGTATATTATGATCTAGTATGTAATAGGTTATAAGGTAGTTTTGGATGTATTTGAAGATGTGAGTTATGAAATTGTGTGCAATACATCAATCAAGGACTTAGAGGTGACAATTATATTGAGATTATGTTTAGCTCGGTTTTTTGGGTAGTTCTTAGTTCTTCTTGAATAAGAATTATGTTTCTTTTGTTAGATCATGTTGTCATTGATGCCAAAGGATTGATGTCAAAGGAACAATGTCTTGTCATAGTATATTGATGTAGTGATTGATGGATCATGTATTGACCTTGATTGATGGATCATGCATTGACCTTGAAGTCAATAGATTGATGTCAAGAGGAGTCATAGTCGTATGCATAGATGAATATGGATCAATGAGTTGTAGTTGGATTGATGTAAAGATGTCTCATTATTGTCTTGTCATGGCTGTACAAATGGATGAACTCCAAAGTGGTCCCCTTATAGTGAAAGCCCTCATAGGAAGATGCTTTGCGATGAACTCCAAAGGTCATGGTTGTACAAATAGATGAACTCCAAAGGTCATGTTTGTACAAATGGATGAACTCCAAAGTGGTCCCTTATGGTGAAAGCCCTCAAGGGAAGATGTTTTGCAGTGAACTCCAAAGTGGTCCCCTTATGGTGAAAGCCCTCATGGGAAGATGCTTTGTGGTTGAGTTATCCTAGTAGTATGATTAGAGAACCCATGCTTAATTATGGAATAATGAGATGAAGATCAGTGAATTTGTCAGTGAAACTATCCTATATGGATAGTGCATGTCAAGCCATTTCTGGTGGTATGTGGAACGTCACATAACTCCTCACGGTTTGAGGGTTATGGCCTTACGAAGTTGGAGGACCCTCATATGTTGGCTTGAAGCCCCAAAAGGTCAAAGAAGTCAAAGTGCTTGCAAATAAGAGATTATTTAAATAATAAAATGAAGTGACAAAATCAAAGAGGATTATTTAAATAATAAAGTAAAGTGACAAAGTCAAAGAGGATTATTTAAATATTAAAGTGAAGGGACAAAATCAAAAAGGAATATTTAAATAATAAAGTGAAGTGACAAAGTCAAGGAGGATTATTTAAATAATAAAGTAAATGGAGAAGTTTCTAATTATGGAAAGTGGTTATAAGAAGGTTAACCCTAAAATGAGGAAAATGGGTTAAGTGGTCAAGTAGCTATTGGATACATGGACAAGTGGCAAATTGGGAAAAGTTGGACATAGGGGACTATGTGGACAAAGTGGCCTAGAAGATGCTTCTAAGGAAGCTACTTGGAGAGTATAAATAAGAAGCAAAGGTCTCTTGTGAAAATCATATCTTGAGCATAGCTTGAAGAGCATAGAAAGGGGTTGAAGGAAGGCAGAGCGCGTACAGTTGGATGAAGTCATGGAGACTTGAGTGTGAGCTGATGCCAGGTTCTTGAAGTCTGAAGCAAGTTCCAGATCCGCATTCCATGGGCTCGGATCTACCATAGAAACTCTGGTATGGTTACATAGTTATCTTGATGGATATTCTTGCTTATTGTATGGTGAATGCTTAAGGCATTCTCGGTATGGCTATTGTGATATGGTTATGTTGGTTGATTGATAGAGTGAGCAGCACTCTTATGATTCAGTACTGATATGATTGTCATAGTATATTGGTTGCTTATACATGACTAAGTAGAATTCATATTGTATGGTTGAAGAGCATGAGTAAGATGTGGGAGAGCATAGATGTGTTATGATTGGTTATGGTTCAGATGGGACAATGAAAGACAGAAGTAGATGTGACTGAAGGCTACAAAGGATCTGAGTTTCTCATAGAGAGAAAACCCTAAGGCATACGCAGGTTGTAGTACATATGTGTGCTACACTAATGACAGGTCGCGTACCTATTGACATATTGGTATCTGTTGAGGATTGATTCCTCTTCTCAGTTGGTGATGAGTTGTGTAAGTTGAGTCTTGCATTGTAGAGTTGGTGCTCTTGTGGAGTTGTAACTCTATTCAGTTGTTGTTGATAACCCAAGGATTGTAGTTTGTAATAAAAAGAAAATTGTACATACATCTTGTGTTCTTTGTGTTCCTTGTGGTGATGAGTTATTGATGATATATGTTGTTGATATATGTTCACATACAACTAATTATAAATGACAGTAATGAGTGTTGAGTAATTGGTGATTGATAGCTAATAAGTTTTGTGAAGGGAAGTTTGAAAAAGAGCCCTACACTGATTCACCCCCCCTCTCAGTGTGGTCGGTGTGTCCAACATATTTCATTGGAAAAAAAATATATATAGTTTGATCTTAAATATCTTCAAATCTAACGATATATATCCTAACATATATAACATTAATTGCTCTATTGCTCATATGCATATTGATAACCGATTAGGAAAACAATATGCATCCTTGATTATATATTTCTAAGACAAGCTAGATGTGCATATGACAACAATAAGTAACACCTAGGGCCTCTAGATACAACAAGCCATACTTTTGTATGGACCTATGACAGTTGTAGGTGGAGGGAACAAGGTTGAGTTTGCTTGCAATGTTGGAACTCTAGAGGTGTGCATTTCTCAACATCCCTTTACTCAAGGTCCCCTTTTATGACCCTAAGGTGAAATGGAATTTGTTAATAGTTGGGGAGAAATGAAATTCATTGAATTAAAAGGCAGTGCAAGGAAAAATAGGGACTACCTCTATTGTGACCTTTGACCACTACGAATAGGCAGATCAGGCCTCAAGTCATGAGTTTCACTATGTCATTGCAACTTGCTTGGGTTACTCATAGGTAATCTATTTGATCTGCGGTTACATTCTCATGCTTTTAAATTCCTTGGATTTGTAATATGTAAGTGTTTATTGTGATACTTCACTGCAAGATCAAGATTTTATGGGTGGAATTAGAATTCGCTATGATATTTTGGCTAGTATGGTTTGCGAGCTTTTATTATTTTTACCAATTTTCACTCCATCTTCAGCTCCCTGAAGTGTTGAAAATTTGTAGTTATGCTTTTGCTTATGCTTTGCACATAAGCAGGTGCAAAACCCACATGTGCATCAGCGTGTGGCTTGTTTGTTTTTACAAGCGTTAGAAAGTTTTAGCGTAATGAATTTTAGGGAACTACTGGAAACTTATTTGTTTCTGTGGCCCTTATTTATTTGAATTTCATCTGTTTATTTTTGGGATTCGAAATCCATGTTATTCAAGTATTATGCTTTGATATTGTAACTTGAAAATCGATATTGCGACATTGCAGGCTATTGATTTACTTACTCTTGGATAGTGTGATATGAACAACATTGCAGGCTGGAAAGTTAGGGTTGGATTGCATGGATGTTGAAGGACTTAAAAAAATGAAAAAAACAAGAAATTGGTTAAGAAGATTGCAAATAAATATCAGATTTTTCTTGCTTTAGAAGCAATCATCAAACAGACACTTCAGATTCATGGGCTTGGTCTCAAAAACGGTGGTAAATTTATTACCCTTGTATCTCACCAAGAGTCCCTCGAGAGAAAATTTAATGAAACCAAACCAACTCTCAAACTAAAATTAATATAAATATAAATAATTTGTATGATGGTTGATATGGGAAACTATGGAATGGAAAGAAAATAATTGAAGAAGATTTTTCTGGATGTAATTGTGTGGATGTAATTGTGTGAGAGGTTTTTAAAAGTCCAATATTTCTAGTGGACACTCCACTCATCATCAGAAAATATTTTTTTCAGAATATGCAATTGGGTATCAACTTAATAATTAGTAGACTATAATGCAAATGTCACTAATTTTTTTATAACGCAGTAATGATTTATATGTAAGGTCACGAATTTGCGCTTCATTGAGATTATTTTTTGCTTATAAAACAGTCCAGATTTAGGGTGAGTCTAATTCTGTGTTGGATCATCAATGAGTTAATATGGATCATAAGAAATCAGCTAAGATTTGTATTGAAAATATGTTTAAATTCGAGAAGTAATCAAGGAAAAGAAACTAATGAAAGGAATACATCCAACCATCATTGCCATATTTGTAGATTAGTTTCCAAAGGGAATATCTCTTATAGGAACAACAATGAGAGGTTGATTTCTCTTAGTTTATCCATATGCAGTTTAGCTTGCTTTGTCTTTGTTATCCGTCTGCATTTTAGGTTGCTTTTTATGGTTATTCATATGCAATTTATCCTAAGATGTTATTGTAGTATCAATTTTAATGTTTTTTTAATATTTATAATTGAAAAAATAATTATTATATTTAATTTAAAAAAAATCTTTATTATTTAAATTGATAAATTTATATGACACAATGTTATATTGTTTGATATTTGGAAAAAAAATTAACTAGTTAAATTAATAGTTATGTGTGTGTGACACAATGCAATCTCTTTATATATACTAGGAACGAATGGTAGAACCTTGAAAACCCTAGCAATGGCGATACGATTTGTCAGACTGTGAAGCACTAGCCCGAGCCCCAATCGTACATTGCATGGGGTTGTTTCTATCGATAGTATGGACAACTATGATCCCTTGGTAGATTACTCTGACGATTTGTTGTGAGAGTCGAAGATCTTCTCCTCTCCCAAAGAATCCAATTTTGTTGCCACCCATAACTACGCAGAGGATCCTATTTCGTTGGGCGATCACTTGATGTCAAATAGGCATGACCCTAGTCTTTCCCTCCCTCTTTTAGATGGACAGAACATCTCATTGGGTACCACAACGTCTTTTACAAGTCCCAAGGAATTCAACACTCTCCACATCCCCCACGAGGATTCATGTGAAGCCTCTAAGGTTATTCCTCTTCCCTTCGTCAGACAGTCACTACTTCTCAATGTTCCCTTGAAGGTGGGTTATGAGCACTTCATCTCTACAAAGAAAAAGGTTACAACCAGATCACTCTGTAAACAGTTGTTCACTTGGTTCAAAGACAAAGCTAGCGAAAGAGCCTCGTGCACATGCAAAGAAAAAAATCAAATCATGTGGGGGTCAGGTTCCTTTGGTAGTGGGAGAAGATTTATAGGTAGCTCAAATCCTTGACCTGCATGGTCGAGCAATAGTTGGAAAATTTGTTGGAAGGCAGATGGATTTTCATACATGGCTAGCTTGGATGGAGAAGGAATGGATTTTTCTCTTAGGCTATCTGTCAATCTATCACCTTTTATCAAGGGGTTGGATGGGGGTAGTTTTTCAAAACAATGCAAATGCATAATCATTTATGGTAGGACAATGGTTCTGGGACCACCATCGTTTCTATTCGAAACCATGGCACCCACTCTTCAATTTAAGAGGAGGGTCTTTCCAGTCTTCCTATATGGATTAAATTACCAAATCTCCCCATTGAATATTGGTCGAACGCGAGGTTTCATGCCATAGGTGAAGTTCTGGGTAATTATATCACGGTAGAAAAACGCTATATCACCTCCAATTACCATTCTGTAGCACAAATTCTCGTTGATATTGACCCAAGGAAAGGACTTTTTGAGTCTCTGGATATAGTTCTCGACGAAAAAAAGTATACCCAACATCTTGATTACTTGCATATCCCATTTCGATGTGCTCATTGTCATCAAGTGGGTCACCTGCATGTTGATTGTATCTTGATTTAAATATACTTGTTGGCGATTTGGATCTCCCAAAAGAAAAACACTTGGCTCTGGTTTTCTTATGGGAAGCATCTCTTCCGCCTCTCCAAGGCTCTGGTATGTTATTATCCTCTACTTATAATTATGTCCTTGTTTCATTGGTTCCTACAAAGGAGATTGTTGAAGGATTGGAAAAAAGGAGGGTTCCCACCCTAAATCATTAGATCTGATACATACTTCACCCTCACCTTCCTCTGATGAATACCCCTTGATTTCTCTCTTATCATGCATAAGCCCCTGCCTCAACATTGTCACGAGACTGGACCTTCCACCTCGGGTTCAAAATCTACTTCAACGGGTAGGGAACCTTACTTTCTGCGACCTAAGGGGTCAGGTGCGGGGCCCTCAGGTGGTCTCGACCATGACTCTTTGAAAGGCTTGAATACCTAAGGTTGGTCGCAAATATGCTATCAAAAACGCATAGGAAAAAGCAACCTAGGAGGTCTGTGAAGGCATACAAACACTTATCACTAGGGTCCTTAGAGCAGGGACAACCCGAAAAAAGGTTCCCCAATTATCATTCTCTCTGTAAATATTCATGGCTTCGAAGGGAAAGCCAAAAATTATCCCTTTGAAAATTATGTGATAGCAATAAGACAGATATACTACACTTACAAGAAATTATGGGTTCCTTCGACTCATTTCATATTGATCTTACTCGTCTCTTCCTGAGATGGTAGTTTATAGGGACAGATTCAACGATCCTGTCAGGGGGTCTCATTTCAGGCTTCTCCCCCAAGATTTCTCTACAAAATTATTATGCAATTGAGGCCGGTATTTTTGCAGATATTTTCAGTATTAAATTAAATAGACAACTAAAAATCCTCAATGTATACGACCCATATGTAGGTAGGGAAGCATAAAGGAACAACATTCTTGGGTTTCGGTTACTACATGATGAAAACATAAACCTTGGTGATGATATTAACCTCACGGTCAATAAAGATGATATTTGGGGCACAAAAGGAAGGGTAGACAAACTCTCACACTTATTTCTAGATAGCTTTGAAGCATGCAATCTTATTGACGTTAAGTTGGTGTCCTTAAAACCCACCTGGTACAATAATTGAGCAGGGGTGGATGGTATTCATAAAATATTTGATTTTTTTATTGTCAATGAAGAGATTTTACTATCTGACAACCATATTCACCCCTGGGTCAATCTGATTCGTTGCTTGGATCATTAGCCTATTCTCCTAGAACTTGGCAAATATGATTCTAAGTCGAGATTTCCTTCTAAGTATAACTCTAGTTGGTCGGGCATCGAGAAGTATAAACAATTGGTCCAAGTTGCTTGGCTTCCTTGCTCTCCCCAAAGGGGTCCTTCTTTTTGTAATCAGATCCTTGAAAACCTTCCTTCCTTGGAAAGGGAAACTTTGTCTTGGGAAAAATACAGGAGACTTGCGCAAGGTAAGGACCTCCTCTCCATTGAGCACACATTAGAAGCACTTTATTCTCAAGCAATTGGCTCTCACCCACAAAATGCAAAGATCTTGGAAAACTTCCAAATGACATGAAATTCTTCTTGAGAAGGAACAGATGTAGCGGCTTAATAGTCGTGCAATCTGGCTAGAATCTAACGATCATAACACAAAATACTTTCATATTTTTGCAAATCATCGAAAGAATCAGGATACATTATGGGAATTGGAGGATCAACAAGGAGTTAAGAAAAAAGGTTTTACTGAACTTGTTTATTTAGGGGTCTCTCATTTTAAAAATATTTATGCGGTGAGCATGAATCTATTGGGGATATGTTGAATATTCTAAAACTATTTCCCATGATGCTTGACCAAGAGGAAAATATAGAATTCTTTATGGAAATTTCCTTGGAAGATATCAATGGGGTTATTGATTCTTTTAAAAAAGACAAAAAAAATTGGCCCTGGCAGTTGGACTATTGAATTCTTTTGAGACTTCTTCACCCTTGTTGGAAATTACCTTCTTCTTGTCCTAGAAGATATCATAAAAGGGGAAAGCTCATGCATGCACTTAACTCCACGTTCTTATCCTTCACCCCCAAAATTGACCTTCATGTATCCTTTGGAGATCCATGACCCGTCACCTTATGCAACTGTCTCTACAAAATTCACGCCAAGCTCATCGCCTTATGCCTGAAGCCCTTGCTTTCCAACTTCATCTCCCAAGAACAAATCGTCTTCCTAAAGGGATGCCTAATGCATGAGGGCATTGGATCTCCACATGAAGGGATGCATACCATAAAAACCAAAAAGAAAGAAGTTACAATATTCAAATTTGATCTATCTAAATCCTTTAACAGAGTCTCTTGGTTATCTCTCGGACTTTTGTTGCTCTAGATCGGACTTGATCTATCGACAGTCAAATGGATAATGGCGAGTGTTACTTCAAATTCATTTGCACTTCTTATTAATAGGTCTGGGACTTCTTTCTTCAATTCCGAGAGGGGGTTGAGGCAAGGTTTCCCTTGTCCCCCTATCTATTTATCTTGGTGATGGAAGGAATAAGTCGAGCGATCCTAGAATCTCAACGTACTAAAAAATTTCATGGCCTTTTTTTCAACAACCATATTGCACTCTCACATTTATTATTTGTTGACAATATTTTAATCTTCTATCATTGTAATCTTGCAAACTGTCAAACTCTAGTGGAGATTCTTAACTCCTTTAGCATTGCATCAGGGATGATTATCAACAACAGAAAGTTTGTTATCTATCTTCCATATGTCAATGCAGAATACAATGGTATTTTTGCAAAATATTTTTTGTTGTCCCAGAAGGAACTTGGAGATGGCATCATGTATTTGGGATTTCCATTAAAGCCAAATAATTATTGTATTAAATATTGGTCCTAGTTATTTTCAAAGGTGGAATGTAAAGTCAACCTGTGGTGTAACTGTTGGATATCCAGGGGAGGCAAACTTGTTCTCATCAAATAAGAACTGGAGGCAATTCCTGTTTTTTGGATTTTGCTAGCTCAAATTCCTAAAGGTATTATCATCCACATTCAAACAAAAATCTTAAATTACCTATGGAAAAGAAAATTTGAATATAAGGGTATGCACTTGGTAAGGGGGCGCTCTTTGTGGGGCCGGTGGAAAAATTGCTCTAAACTCCCACACTTGCATTCGCTGGACACTGAACTGCGGACAGGGATCTAACATGAAGGCGGAACTTTTGGGTGCGTGGGCATCTCTCATTCTGGCATGTCGCCACACCGATGAGTTGTTACTTCTTGGAGACTCAAAAATTACTATCGATTGGATGAATGGTCTAGCTGACTTCCAAGTGGCAGCCCTTGAGTGTTGGAAAGAGAGAACCAAAGATGCTACACTATTGTTTAGAAATCTCTCATTCACTCGCATTTATCGAGAGCTGGAAATGGCACCCAAATCAGAATTGGCATGGATGCAATTATTGGATGCGGCAACAATATATTTCTCTATTCGGATCTTATCCTATCAATCAGATCCAAAGGCTTCTTCTCTTTGAACCAAGTGGGAAAATGGGACACGTCCACGAACTGGAAACAAGCATGCCTTTCCACCGCAGACTTAGACCTTGAAGCCCATTGGGAATAGGACTGCAAAAAGTATATCGACTCTCTTCAACATGCACATATCCATCTATCTGAAAATTTGGATGAACTCGCGTGGTCTTATCCACATGCAAGTGGTACATATACAACAAAAATGGGGTACAAATCAATGAACAATTCGGATACAAGAGTTCTTCTTTGGTGGCACAAAAATATATAAAAGCTCCTCCAAAGTCTACATTCTTATTCTGGTTAATTCTCAAGGGACGGGCGTTGACTTGGGAGTGACTTCAGAAAATTGGTTTCCACGGTCCTGCTATATGTCCATTGTGCTCACAGCAAGATAAATCAATCCCACATATCTTCCTTCAGTGTGTCTTCTCGAGACAAGTTTGGGCAGATTTGGAGAACTACATTGGTCTATCCTACTTGTGGTCAAAGACATGCATCAACGATTGCTTCAAAGAATTCTTCATTAATCCCAGTCTCTATAATTGTGAAGTGCAACCATTATTAGTTTCATGGGGAATGTGGTTGGCGCAGAACGAGCGATTTTTTTAAAATGAGTTATGGCCACCATTCAAAGTTTCACAACAGGTCCTTACGCTCTCATAGTCATAAAAAGTCATGACTCGCATCAAACTTCCCCGACAGATCTCGTCGATCGTAGTTGATCAATCAAAGCCTTGGGGATACTTTGATGGGGCATGCCAAGTATATGAAAAGATATGTGGACTAGGATTCTACATGTATTTTAATTCAACACATTTTATTGCTAGGAAAGCAAAAATTGGTAAAGGTACAAACAATCTGGTTGAGTTTTCAGCTCTCTTGGCACTTTTAACGCTGGGAGCACAAAAAGGAATTCATAAATGCCACATTTATGGAGACTACAAATTACGCATTGGATGGATGAAACAAGAGTCTTGGCTTCTCTAGACGAATCTAAATTAACTAGGAATGAAACTTCAATCTATTGCCATATAATTTGAAGACCTCCAGTTCACACACATTTTCAAGGAGATAAATGTTTAGGTTGACTCCCTCTCAAAAGAAGCATTATAGTTGACGGAAAATGTTCTTGTTTGGGAGTGTTGATGGGATATTCCCCTCGTGATTTTGGGTCGAAATCACACAGATCAAGATTGTATAGAGAAGATAGAAATCTTCCCTCCAAGACAAGCACACAAAACTGAAAGAATAACTAATTTACAAGGATAAGTTAGGGAAGGAAGAGGGAGAAAGGGTGCACCTTAAGTCTCTTGTTTGATGTCGATCCCACTCGTTGCTCTCGACAAGCTCCAGATCCTTTGTTGGAAACAACCTGCAAAAATGGACAAAATACAAGAATGACTACGAAGTTAGTTACATGATCAAAGGGTATACATGTGATATATCATATTCAAAGTAAAATTAATAAGAAAAAACATACAATGAACACGTGATAGGAGGGAAAACAAGCTCTTCTATTAACACCAAATCAGAAAGGTAAGTCGCAACCTTGTCTCGCCTCTGGCACCGCCTCGAAGTCAATTGACCAGGTTCCTCCAAGAATCCCTCAAGCATCGACTTAGCCACTATAATCTTCCTTGAATGGCCCGAATAGGGATAAGGATACACCTTATAGCCATATAGATAAGAAAGAGATGTTGGAAAAGGAGTTTCCAGAAATAAGGGGGTGTTGCTCAGAGGATTATAGGAAAGGGAGGCTTACTAGATACTAGCAGCATAATCTTGCACAAAGGGACTTGACCTCTCCTTAGCCCTCAATTGTGTTTTTATCTCTTCGCCAAGAGGTTTGAGGATTTGGATTCCATTGTGTACGGGCATGGGGACATTGGGGAATGAACCCAACCGAAAAACCCGCCCGAAAACACATAATTATTTTATTTTTTATGATTTTTTAGGGCATCTGTAGGATGCAAGATGGAGAGTCACGAATGTCAGCATGTTGCACTAGGGAAACCCGCGTATATGCTCATAAGGAATGTTTTTTAAATTATTTTGGAGAGGCAACTTTGGAAAATGCCTAGCAAGCTTTGGAAAAGGGTTAGGCCATGGTACAAATGCATAGGTGTGGAATTTTGTGCTATCATAGATGCCCCCTAATGTGTGAGGTCAGAAGGGAAAGATGATAGCCGAAATACATTGTAAAATATTAGAGGCAAGGATGGATTGAAGTACCCCTGAAGTTTCCCGAACAACTGATTCAAGAACAATAACCATCAGCAAATATCAAACAAGAGTATTGCTTCCCAATTCAAGCATACCCATGCTCAGGAGTCATATAAGCATGGTCGCCAAAGCAAGTACATTGTGGATCCATGGTACATATGAAAGTATGACTAATTTCCATGGCCACAAACAATACACAGTGGATACATGTGATAAATATGAAGTAGCAAGCATGGCCACGAGGAATACATAGTGGATCCATGTCAAAGTAGATCATAGCCACGAATAGATACACCATGGAGCTATGTCTCAAAATCAAGAACAAAGGATATCTAGAACCAAGAGAATGAACAAGTTGATCCTATGCAAGTACCAATGTCTGTAAGGTGGAACCATATGAGTCGAGAAGGATCACAGAAGATGTGGTGCTCGTACTTCACCCGAAGTATTCATAACAATCTGTCGTGGTACAAATCTACACTATGTGAATAAATGTGTTGAAGTCAAATAAAGCAAGGCATCGTTTGATTACTAGTCATTGATGTATACCATTAAAAAACACGAGACAACCCATCGATGATGATAATTGGATTCAAGGTACCATGGTACAATCTAGCAAGTGTGAATAAATGAGTTGGCGTCGAACACCTGGTAGAATCTATCGAGCAGGGGACTTGATGTATTCTCATTGTCGATAGCGAGGGAACTTTCCACTAATGAATACAATCCCCAAGGTACCAAAGATAACTCTAGATCCCTCTCCCATAGAAAGATGTGTCGGAGTCGATGGGAAGAGACCCGCTGGAAAGAAGTCATTAAGGCATCCTCCAACAACTAGCACAATGGGTGGAGGAACGCCAAATATTTGGAAGAAATGAAACGAGGAGACTGATACTCATGATGATGAAACTGAACCAATTGCTTATTATTATAATCATTTATCACATTAGTTGCATAAATAAGATCATTGAAAGAGAGACAATCACAGAAAAAAATAGAGACACACAGATTATCCTAGGAAATCCTCATGGGGCAGAAAACCCAACAAAAACTTCCTCAATGTAGATAGACCAAAACCAAGGTAGAATATTCTCCTCTACTCCTTCACTAGGAAATATTAGTGCACTACTTATCCAAGAGATACCAAGACATAGACCAAGATCCCTCCTTGACGTCACCCTCAGTTGCAGCAGCTTCTCCTCCAAGGCTTGCACACTTTTTCCTCTTGTTGCAGAGATGATAAGTGAGTGTGTCCAAATGAGGCGTTGGCCTCTCTTATAAATAGTGGTCTGGCCAACCTATAATTTGGTTTGGGTTGACCTGTCACTTTACCCTCTTAATTTACATTTAATTATCAAGGCACAAAAGGGACAACTTTTATAAAGGCACAATAGGGCCTAATTAATAAATATAATATAATAATATTATTCAACATTCCCTCTTAGGTAGAATATTATTTGAAGTTACAATATTTCAACACTCTCCCTTAACAAAAAGGGTATTCTACTGACAACATCAATAACAACTAATTGGACTCAATACAACATCAAGAGGAAGAGGCATCGTCATCAACATCTGGAACATTGTATGTCATATCTATAAATCATCGAAAGTTTTTCTCATCATCAACATCGGTAGAAACTGAGCATCGTCATCATCTGTAGCACAGAGCTGGAGTAACATAATCATCATCAACAACATGAAGCTGGAACAATAAGATCAATGGCAACAGAATGAGATAGGAGAATCAACAGTAGTAGCAACAACAACAACAAATGTGGGCACTCCAACAGACCGTCCATTCGAACCTTATGGGATCTACCCAGGGATAATAAAATCCCCTAGGATATAAATCCTAACGAGCTACCACACTACTGACCACAACAAGTATATACATACATAGGCACTCCGACAGACCGTCCATCCGGACCTTACGGGATCTATCCAGGGATGCTCAATCCCCTAAGATATAAATCCTAACAAGGTGCCCTGTTGGTGTTCAAAATACCATAGTATCATCAACGTCACTCCCCCTTTTGAGGGAAGTGCTTTCGGACTACACCAATATTGTCTCGAAAGTACTCAAACTTTACATGAGACAGAGGCTTAGTCAACACATTTGTTACCTGCTCATCTTTCCAACATATTGGAGCTTCACAACTCCCTTTTGTACCATGTCACGAATTTAGTGGTCCCGAATCTCAATGTGCTTCATCTTATCGTGGAACATTGGGTTCTCTGTCATCTTTATGCAACTCTAGTTATCACAAAATATCATGGTAGCATCCATCTCTAAGTCAAATAGACTTTTCAACAACTTCCAAATCCATATGGCTTCACAACTGGCGGAGCATGCTGCAATGTATTATGCTTCTGTCGTACTGAGAGAAATACTGGATTGCTTCCTGCTTTTCCATGAAGTCATGGCTGACCCCAAACTGAAACAACATCATGAAGTGTTGTTTTTGTCTAAAACACTTCCAGCCCAATCTGAATCAATATAGCCATACAATCTGAAGTCACAATATCAAGTATAACAGAGGTCGTATTCCAACGTACCCTTAAGGTATCTCATCACACGCTTTGCAGCTACAAGGTGAACACATCTGGGCTCCACCAAACACTAACTCAAGGTTTTCATAAGAAATCATATATATGGTCTGGTATTCGTCAGATACATCAACGAACCAATCATTTGTCTGTATAGAGTAACATCAACTATTTATGACGAAGTATCAGCCAATAACTTTAGATTCATATCCATAGGAGTGGACATGGCTCTACAATCCATCATGTCGAATATCTTCAAGATTTTCACAGCATAATTTCCTTGAATAAGGAAAATCTCTTCCATACTTCAAGACCTAAAAAATAGTGCATCGGGCCTAGGTCCTTCATTTCAAATTTAGCGGCAATCTTCTTCTTACAATTTGTGATGAGCTTTTCTTCATCTGACAAGAATAAGTCACCCACATATAGAGACAATATAACTAGTCCATCATTCTCAATCTTGAAGTAAAGGCTCGGATCAAATTTACTCTTGGTAAATCCCAAGCTCATCAGAAAAATATCAATCCTTCCATACCAAGCTCTTGGATCTTTCTTCAAATTGCAGACATGGGTCTTCTTGTCCTATACTTCAAAACCAATTTTTCACATCACATTGTACCAACCTGTTACACTTGCTCAGTTGCAACTCAATCTGCATAATCATGTGTTGGATCTATGTGCTTTCTGCAAAGCACTATCTATCTCACTGTCTGAGAGTATGTCCCCTATTCTCTCTACAACTTGTTCCTTCTAGAATTGGGACTCTGCGCCTGCAGCTACTTTTTCTGAAACTGAGAATAACTGCTCCATTCTCATTGTAGCTGCTGAAATCTAAGAGTAGCACCTCTACTCCATCATGATGACAGATTCATTTGCTCCCTTTGAATCTCATACTGCATCGACTTATTTTAATGGATCATGGTTGTTCTATATATACTTTTTCTGATTATTAGAGCAAGTGTCTCGTCATAGTCTTCTCCCTCTTGCTGGGAGAATCCTCTGGACACAAATTAGGCCTTGTACATATGTATATTGTTATCTGCGACATGCTTGATCTGTTGGACCAATCTTGGAAGTCACCACTAACTTCCCTTCTAGTCTCAAGGCAGAATCCATATCCCAATCCTTCTGACTGGCTTCCTCCTCTATCACTGAAACAAGGGAATCTTCCCAGGAAATTTCACATCTCCTAGAAGTCTCTGAAGCTATGATCTAGTCTTCTCAACTCATGGCATCTATCTGTCCATCCTGGAAGATGTTTCTTTTTTCCCATCTGATCCTCTTTGATATTAGGCTCACTCTAAGTATCCATGCTCCCTCTGAAGCTTGAATCCCTTTGAGTCTATATAATCTTCAGAGCCATCTGCTCCCTCTGATATGGCACATCAATGCTATATGGCTTTGCATCCTGCAAAGCGTTTACAGGCCTCAACTTTTGTCGAATCGGCTTTGTGTTTTCGTAGTTTCAAATTTCATGTTGAACTATCCATGGATCAATGCCAGACATTTCCTCGCAAGACCATGCAAACATGTCTCGAAACTCTTTAAAAAGTGTTGTGTACTAAACGATCTCATATTGCGAGCATTCTACTCCGATGAAGACATTTTCGAAGACATCAAGACTCTTAGAGATGTTTATTAGGATCATCTCCGATATATTAGCCATAGTTCCTTCAGCATAGACACCATGCCCAGCCAAGGGATTGACTACCCCATCAACACTTCCAACAATGTCTTACTTTAATTCTCCATTCTCTATTTGACTAAGGTCGGGGAGGAAATATGATCTATGATGAAAATACTCCCATGGCCTTTCATCTCCGACCATTGCCTCGATAATGGATTCATCTAAAGGGAAGATGATATCTAAACATTCTTGAGAGTTTGAAGAGTTTTGAGCCCAAGTAAGCTCAGGAAAAAGATCATCCTCCTCGGTGACGGCAGGAGTGTGATCTGGGCCTGTTGTGGCCTGTTGAATGGCTTGATAAGATACTTTAACTATAGACAAGGGTTTGTCCATCCCAGTATGGACTCAACCTTCAACTATACTAGATGGTGAGGAAAGGGCCCATGGATCCTTCATATACAACGTTCTATATGAAGCGACCCTATTAACTAGAGTGCGGTGAACATATGAAATCAGTGCGAGAGACTCAAAAGATCCCATAAGTGAAGGGTACATCCCACAACCTATGTTCTCAGTGGCCACCTGAGAGTTTTCAATCCAAGGGACAGTAGTCCCAGGGTTAGCTACAGCGTCAGAAAGATTGGACGCCACCTGGTCAAGTGTCACAATTCTTCCCTCATGCGGAAAACATATAATCTGAAATATTGTTGAGACAACAACCATCATGGCATATGTCCAACTTCTTCCTAACAACATATTATAGTCGAGTGATGCATCGGCTACTTCAACCTCTACGCAAATGGACTTTCCCCCTAGCGTAACCAGACAAGAAGGAATCAGACCATGTGGTCGAAATGAACATCCATTGAAGGCAGTCAAGAGTGTAGGAGAGAGGGTAAGCTCAGGAGAACCGATAGCTTTCCAACATGAGAAAGACATTACGCACATTGAAGCACCTTCATCAACGATGGTTCTCTTAACTAAGATATTGTTGCAAATAACACCAATATGAAAAGCTACATGATATGGAAGGCATGGCCTCACATCAGTAGCATCAAACTTCATTACGAGATGACTAGAAGAATCAACAACTCCTATGGCAAACAACAACGCAGTGTGTTGTGAGGGGAAACTTTGGAGCACCCCCAAAGCGGACATTGTGCAGGGCGTCTGAGCCAAATCCTCAATAATTGAATAATTGGGAGTGACTTTTGAATTAGGGTTATGCGTTGTCCTTTTATAAACACCCTTAGGTATGTGCAGCGTTGTCTCTTTGTTAGGCTTCTCTATGTGGAGAGGAGCTTGATCCTCTGAAGTCTTCTTACCCTTCTCAGTCGAATCTGGATTATCATAATTCTGAGACCTTGTTGACAAATCTACATCATTCAACTTCGAATGGCTAAGCATGTTTACTACTTCTTTATATCCATCAGAGAGGGGAGCACTAGAAGTTCCCCCTTGTGGGTTGAAGTTGGAAGAACCAGCTTGCAAATTTTCCCCTAGTGGGAAAGGGTTCTTCAACACAATAGGTTGTTGTTGTTGATTCAACTTAATAAGACACTGGAATTCTTCCATTTGTTGGCACTGATGTGTAAGGTGATCATCGTTACAAAGCTTGCAAGGAAAATTCACCTTCCTTTTTTCATCCTTCACCCTCTCAACATTCTTATCCAACTTTTTGTTATTGCCCCCACCACCCTTATTACCGCTGCCTTTTTTTTTCTCTCCAAGTTGTTGAGGAACCTTCGAAGTCTTCGCTTGCACATAATGTACATTGGAAGACTTGGTGGCGGGGGTGGTCGATCCAGATGTTGGACCGGCCATAGGTTGTTGAATTGTAATTTTTTGCATCTGGCTAGTGGCCAGGTCCGTGACTTTTGTTTGAGAAGAACCCATTATACCATCGACATGTGGGTTAGACTTTGGCTTTACCAATTCGAGAGTAGATCACGACATGTTCAGCATAATCTCATCGAGCATGTCTGACTAAGAGTATATGAGCTCTAATTGTTGCGCCTGAAAGATTGCATGTTCCTTTGAAAACAATCCTGAAGTTGAAACATCTTTAGAAATATAGGGGATTAGATATTTCAAGAACCATTTAAGGAGGAACTATGGTGGAACTATGGTGGAACCATAGCCTTAATCAATCTCTTCCTTCTCCTCCATTCTCGAATGTGATCGGAAATGTGCATGGTGTTATCTTGCTCAAAATTAGCCAATAATTATGTTCCAACATCGTACCGGACAAGGAGTTGGAAATGGTTTGGAAAAACCATGGAAAAATCACCGAAAGTCGAGTACTTACCCCTCTCAAGTTCAATATACCACTTGGAAACACCTCCAGTGAGATTACGTAGGAACAAACGCAATCAAATTGAATCGTCATTAAGTGAGTTGGAAGAACACTACAAGTGGAAAGTCATAATCTGGTCCTGTGGATCCTCACCAATTTTCCCTTCGAACTTTGGAATGTCTGAAGGTAGTTTCGTTGGGACCGGAGGCCAACTAGGTTCATGATGAATGGGATCATTCATCAACTTGGATAAGTCTGAAAAATGTAGCATTGTCGGAAATGGTAACCTAGGCTACATCATTGACTGATGAGCAACATGAAAAGAAGGTCTTAGGTTGCAACTGGCACTAGGCTGCCAAAAAGATTTTGTTATCAAACTAGATATTGGGATGAAGCCTTGTTGGCTTTGGTTAAACGAAGGATCACCTCCACCTATCTGATTCGCAAAATAAGAACTGAGTTTTCCCCTAATGGACTCCCCATGCATAGGAACAAATCTTGGCATGGGGGTAGACTAGCCGAGAAAGGGGTTTCCCACTTGCGACACCCCTTGAGAGGGATTCCACTAGCCTTGGATAAGGGTACTCCTCGACGGTTCCCCTAGCGAAGACAAAGGTCCTTTCCAGGGGATGGACTAGCCTGGGAAATGGTTGCCCCCTGCTGACACTGCGGATGCAGTGAAAGGGTTACTCTCGAACCCACTGTAACGTGTGAACGAGGTCAACATAAATGACATACTAGTAGATTGAGGTCTACTACCCATGGGGACGCCCCAACCCCATGCAGAGTTAGGGCCGAAATATAGGACAGGTTTTCTTTCGATGAATGGGGTTGACAAAGGAATGTGTCCTCTGCCCCAAGACACAGCTTGGTAAGGATTTGGAGTGCTCCCTACACCAACATTTGAAAACTAGGACATTGGCTGAGAACTAACCAACGTGTTAAGCTCGTCCATCGACGACATTCCGTAAGAAAAATCATTTGTTATTTATGAAAACGATGCAATTGCACTCGAAACGTGAGTGGGCCTGACAACCGGCGAGGCAATGTTGTTGGTTGTCACAGTGATGGTGGAATGAACCAGATTTTTCATTTGACCTTACATACCAGGAGGAAATATCCTCATGGTAACTATCGTTGAGGTGGGAGTTGTAGGGGCTCTCGACCCTGACATTGGCGGAGTCTCATCCATAATGGCCCAGTGGAGAGGGATACTATCAGCGAAGTCTGATCTGGGAGGTGGGACTTGCATGACTAGAAATGGAAAAATACCAGGTAACGGAGGATTAAAGTGTGGAGCAAACTACCCAGCCACAAGTTCCTCAACGGTTACCTCCTCTGGTTCTGAAGCATTGACTTTCGGATTAGGATAAATTTTTACGATCTTGGTCTGACCAGTTGGTACGAAAGTTCCAAACTGATCAAGCCAACGCCTTTGTGGAGGTGGGGGAGAATTATTCCTAACCTCTTCCTTAGGATGAAGGACCTCATTTCTCCTCGATCTTTGGGGCGGTAGGTTGGCCACTTTGAGTTTTCATCTCTCGGTGACAATTGACTCACATTCCTAAAGTTGAACTGCATTCACCAATCACATCGCTACAAAGCCCTAAAAGACAAGACAAACACAAACAACTTTGTCAAGATTCTGACTCAAGTGGATTAAGTCTTGGGACCGGAATAGCAACAAAGTAGCCTCGGGCCCTTTCGAATGAAGGCATGGGTTGGTTAAGTCTCATATAGCAACGCACGAAGGTATGAGAAGCATTTATCTTGACCTCCACAAATCCACCTTATCCAGTGCAAGTACCCATGCTTCGCAGGTCACCCTCCAGCAGTATTGAAGTGTGTGATACAAAATCTACCCCAGGTACTACGAAAAACCCCCTACAGTCACCTTGCGATATACCTAGGAGAAGAAACTATGGTTACCAACTCACAGTCAGTGTCTGAGGGGTACAATCGACAATCGAGATCGAACTTATGGGCAGGGTAACTAAGCCTGAAGCTCTTCCAGAGGATTGTCTACAAATAGGCCAGTTTCACTTCAGAAAATCTCAAACTAGGTCTGAAGCTCCAGAGGATTGATGCCAAGAGGGCTAGTATCACTTCAGGAAAACTTCAACCAAGTTCAAATTTTACAGAGGATTGACACCAAATGAGTCAGTGTCACTTAAGGCAAAAACCCAATATAAAATCTATACACTACACTTGGTCCAGCTTTGGAGGGGAATCTCCTCGACTATTCCTTATGCGACCTCATGTTTAAATCTTGTGTTAGAGGAGCTTCCAAACGAACTTATATGACAATTGGATTCTTCACTCCCTATCTCAGACACTTATGTTTTTTTAGTGGCCTTGGAGAAATTTACTCTCCAACCTACACCAAGGCCCTAGCCCAAACTTGTTCATTCACCCTAGAAAAATGAAAGTTTCTAATAGATTTTAGTTATGCACTCATTTTAATGGGTTGTTCTTAACTCAAAAAGGGTGTGGATGCAACTTTGGTGATGTTAAGACTAACTCCAAAATTAATGCAAAATAAGAACACAATGTAGTTTCTTCAAATGAAAATGGATGCAACTACACTTATGAAGCAAATTCTTTTCTTTTTCAGATGAAAACAAAAATTTTGAGTGCAAGATTTAACACACCTTGAGATTCACTTTACAATTCTCTTTTCTAAAAACAAATGCACACAAGAATGCAAAACTTGTACTACTAGATTCTTTTCTTTTTTAATGAAAGACTACCACTACCAAATCATGATACAATGCAACTACCTGAATGCTAAGTAACTACCTATTTTCTTGCAAAGATAGAAGGCAATGGTTCAAGAAAGGAGAAGCAAACAAATAGATGTATTTTTATTCTTTATCGTTTACAAAAGAAAATAAAAAACAAAGGATTGCATTTTTTTCTTTTTGAAACAAGGAAAAGTAGGTAAAGAGACAGAAAGCACTCAGCCAAGGAACCACTGAAAACTCAGTGAGTCTAGACGTTCAGAAAAACAAGGTTGATCTTCCAATCAACCAGGAAAACCTTATACAAAAGAACTCAAGCAAGATCTTTCTTCTTCTGTATGATACGCTTTCATATTTTGACAAAGCAAAGCTAGTCAGAGACTCGGGACAGCCTAGGAAACTAAGAAAATCAAGTACTAACCCAGAAAGAAAGAGGAATTTTTTTAAACTCCAAATTCACACAGGTCCACAACTATTAGTCTTGCAACTCGCAGATATTCGTGGGCTATAGAAGTGCAACAACCGGATGTACGTGGGTTGTAAACAAAAACTTGTGGATGGTTAGGTAAGCTTAGAAAAAAAAAATCCACTCCACGAAAGAGGGCTTTGTGGCTTGGTAACAACCCCTGAGAGGCTAAAAACCCTATAAAAAACTATGAAGCTACATGAAAATGACAAGGCAAGCAAGCAAGAGACCCTAAGAGATTGACCCAAGCTAGGAGAATCCCTAGTATGGTCATCAATTTTGTTGACGAGATATTCCCCCTGTGATTTTGGGTCGAAATCATAGCATATCAAGACTATATAGAGAAGATAAAAATCTTCCCTCCAAGACAAGCATGCAAAACTGAAAGAATAACTACTTTACAAGGATAAGTTAGGAAAGGAAGAGGGAGAAAGGGTGCACCTTAAGTCTCTTGTTTGATGTCGATCCCACTCCTTGCTCTCGTCGAGCTCCAGATCCTTTGCTGGAAACAACCTACAAAATGGACGCAATACAAGAGCGGCTACGAAGGTAGTTACATGATCAAAGGGTATACATGTCATATATCATATTCAAAGTAAACTTAATAAGCAAAAACATACAATGAACACATGATAGGAGGGAAAACAAACTCTTCTATTAACACCAAATCATAAAGGTAAGTTACAACCTTGTCTCGCCTCTAGCACCGCCTCGAAGCCAACTGTATGGGTTCCTCCAAGAATCCCTCAAGCATCGACTCAGCCACTATACTCTTCCTTGGATGGTCCAAAGAGGGATAATGATACACCCTATATCCATATAGATAAGAAAGAGATGTTGGAAAAGGAGTTTCCAAAAATAATGTGGTGTTCCTCAAAGGATTATAGGAAAGGGTGGCTTGCTAGATTCTATCAACATAATCTTGCACCAAGAGACTTGACCTCTCCTTAGCCTTCAATGGTGCTTTTATTTCTTCTCCGAGAGGTTGGAGGAGTTGGAATTTTGTACGGGTATGGGGATGTTGGGGAACGAGCCCAACCGAAAAACCCACCCGAAAACACAGAATTATTTTATGTTTTTATGATTTTTTAGGGCATCCATGGGTTGCAAGCTGGAGAGTCGCGGATGCCTGTGCGTTGCACTAGGGAAACCCGCGGATATGCTCATAAGGCATGTTTTTTAAATGATTTTGGAGAGGCAACTTGGGAAAATGTCTAGCAAGCTTTGGGAAAGGGTTAGGCCATGGCACAAATGCATAGGTGTGGCATTTTGTGCTATAACAGGGAGGAATTTACAAGGAGCAATCTCATTTCCCGATTTGAAGACACTTTTTTCTAAATGTTAGCTTATTTTAAGAAGAAAAATTGAAAAACAGAAAAGATCCTTTTTATTTGAAAACTCTTTCAGAAAGCATTTGTGGCATTGTTGCTCAAAATGGTCTTTAGATCATCTTTTAACTGTGCTTTTTGCGCCTTTTGAATGTACAAACTATTATCTTAATAAAAAGTACATTTTTTTGGCAAAAAAATGACACAATGTATTTATTATGTGATAATAAATATATTTTTTAATTTGCTAAAACTTTTTTAAGATGAATCAACTAAATAAGTGTAAGCAATTGCAATTGTTATACTATAAAATTAATTAAGAAGTTCTTACCTTGCTTCCAATCAGTGTTTAAATTAAACTTAATAACATTGTTGAATGATTATCTATAAACTAAATTTAAGATGAATCAACTACATAAGTGTAAGCAATTGCAATTGTTATACTATAGAATTAATTAAGAGGTTCTTACCTTGCTCCCAATCAGTGTTTGTATTAAACTTAATAACATTGTTCAATGATTATCTATAAACTAAATTGTATAGATCTTTCTTTTAGTTTTGGCCAAGATGTGTATTTATTATTGTATTTTATTCAGCATTGTAGTACTTAGTCCCTTATGAGTACTAACGTAGGTTTCATGTTATTCATACTCTTCTTATATCATCTCTTGACACGTTTATGCTCTTCTTATCTCATTTATCTACACGTTCCTACTCTTCTTATAATATGTGAACGAGTAATTCAAGATATTAGTCAATGATTGAATAGTACTTATTAGCAATTTTGTAAACATGGTACAAACTATTAATATAAAATGTGAGATGTGTTATTCTAAAAAAATTGCTTTCATCAAACTTATTAGAATTGTTAGTATCCATTAGTGTAATTATTGATTTTAAACTTATTAGAAGTGTTAGTATCCATTGGTGCGTGATTATTGATTATAAATTGTTGATAGCAACAATCTAAAAGATTAACCCTTTAAATTAGATTATTTAGTTTCATAGGCATATTTATTTTTTACCTATTAAAAAGCGGTTTTGTTCTTTTTGTTATTTATCAATTAAAATATAGTTTTTGTTCTTTTTAATAAAGTAACATTACATTGAATAAAAACCAGTGCAAGGCACATGTACAATCTGTTCCATTTATATTGCATAGTAGTTATATAATAGTATGATAGATATTAAAGGTATACATGCACAATATGTATTTTATAATGTATCTGGTACTTTTTATAATTTGTCGAGGATATGGGGTATTTTTTGAAACCACCAAATTTGTATCAATTTCTTGTCTTTGATACCAAAATTGATTGTATGGATTAGTTATAGAATTTCAGTAGTGAAAGTAAAGGTATAATAGTCTTTAACCATTAATTTCAAACTTAACACTTGCATGCAGTTTTATAATAATTTGAGTCATGGATGTGTAAATTAAAACCATGAGCACAGAATTGCACAAACTGGAAATAATACCATGTAGAACAAAAAAAAGAATAACCTTGCATTTCATAACATAACCAAGTATACTTATCTTTTTGGGAAAATAATCCACAAAATAACTGTGGAAGAATGACATTCTACCCAACCATAGGCTCCCTATTGCACCAATTCCCTCTACAATAGAGGTCACGCCCGAGCAGAGGTTATGAATCCACAAGGGCGAACATTTCCTATGGTGGGCTCTAAATCTCTTCTCACATCCCATTCAATACTTACACCTACATTAGTCCTAATCCATGGCCCTCTTTCCCCATTAGTCTGCACAACCCAAGTAACATGATCCCCTTCCTTGCTTTGTAGTCCTTTAGGCTATCCCACTTCCCTCCACGGCTCCAACATACGCTGGGAAAAATCTCACTATTGGGATTCTAGGGATTATTAGTTGTAGCAAAATTTCTTAATGACAACAATTATCATTATGTGCAATCACAATTCCTTCATAATTCATGGTTGTAGCTTGGCATAATTGGATTATAACAAACTCATCGAAGTTCACTCGAAGATAGGTCTTTCGATTTACCCCAACTGAATGATAATCGGCATGGTGATTTGAACTCTTGATAATTCAAACCCTCTGTTAATTCGAATAGCACACAAAAAAATTCAAACTCGTTTTTTTTCCCAAATTGCTTGTATGGAAAAAAGGTATAGCATAATTTTACATGGCATGAAGGGGCCATGCATCCTTATGGAGACCCATGTACCTCCCTCATGGAATAACCCTCGAGGCTTAATAAAATAGGGATTAATTAATAATCAAAGGACATAATTGAGGTTGCAAGGACTTTTGGGTTAAGTCACGTACTAGGGTCCTTTCTCATTAGCCTACTTAAGCCCCCTTGTCTTTCCCCTCTTGTGGAGTCATAGCTTCCCATTCTTTTGTCCTTCTCTTCTACTGCTAATAATCATGTATTTTTTTTTATCATTCAATGTACAATCTTACATATTACATTGTTTGACTTTTAGCCATTCATCATATACATACACAATATTGATCTGGAAATCAAAACAAGGGTATTGTTTTCCTCTACCCCTAGATTTTGTACCATCCTCAATGCACATCATAATTATATACAATAATTTTTACATCAAAAAATTTCAAAATAAATGTGGAGATGCCTCCCGCATAGCATCCTCCAACTCCCATGTTGCTTCTTCATTCTTCAGCTACATTTGCAGCACCGTCCTCTTTTTTGAAAATTTTCATAGTTGTTGGCTATATTGTACACAAGGCACCTACATTGGCTTTCACTACCCTATTAACCTCCCAAACCTCAACATATTAGCATGTACCTATATCAATTATCAAGAGAAACATTGTGATAGCCATTTTATGCGACAATAATTCACTCCACAAGAATTTTCAGCGAACAATGTAAGCATGTACATTAATAACACAAATAACTATGAAAATTTAACCCACTAATTATTTGTAGGTATATTATTTGCTTAACAAGGCTTCCATAGGTAATATTTTAGCTCATTGTCCTTTCTAACATACCCTCCTTGATTCCATTCATCATGTCACATGAATCTTTCACGACACATTCATTTAAGTTGTCTCTTCATTGTTGCACTCACCCTTCTAGGCTCAAGTATCCCCTTCTCTGCCAAACAGTCCCTTGGGCAATCCATCTTGTCAAGGTTTTCACATGCAAGATGAGAGCCACCTTACTTCTAGGCATCCACTAGCAACCTCTAATAAATTAATAATTTGTGGCAATCATAGGATTTCAATGTCATCACAATGGCCTCCTTTCTGGACTTTCCATATTTTAATAGTCGTAATTTTCCATAACTGTGTTCTCCCAATAAAGCTTTCATGTAGTCCATCCAAATATGACTAATTTGGCATATCATACTTTCCTTGCAACATCACAACAACTCCTGAAATGATCTCAAAACTCGTGAATTTATCAATAATTCCATCATTCCAGCTGTAATCATATTAATTGCAATGAAATATAACACAAGCATGTATTCAAACAATGCATTCAAGCATATATGTATGCATAACCACAACTTGCACACTTACAAAATTTATTCATGCACGTCAACTCAATGCATCTTTGCATTGATTCAAGAATACCATATTCCTATGTCATATATTACACCATGATGAGTTGGAAGGTCTAGCCAATGCTTCGACACATCATCCAACCACCTTCCCAATACTTTCTCTATGATTTGGACTCCTTACTCTTCATCCCAACACAAGACAAAGTATATACCCTTTCTATGTTAAACAATCCCTCGAGTGCATTAGAAGTCAGTTATTTTCCATGCTTTGTAGTCCCTCAGGAAACCCTTCCCCTCTAAAGGTTCTCTCAATATTGTCAAGAGGGTTACAGTGCAAGACACCAATACAAGTGGGGAGACCATTGGACACTTGTGTAGCACTATAGCCTTTCCATATCCAACATCACTATTGACTCACACATGACTATTTCACATGGCATTTTAATCTCACAATCGGATCATAAGTGTCGAATTGCCTTGGTTATTAATTTATAACTAACACACATGACATAACATTTTATCCCATATGAATACATTTAAAATATTAAACAACTTTTATTTGTCTAAGATTTATTTCTTTACCACACTGGGTGGAATATCATTCACATAAATGCATTCAAATCACACAAACATATCAATTTATGATATCAAATACCGACAAAAGGAATTCTTACCTAAATTCCCTTCAATATTTATGCAACATAAACATATTAAATCCATACCTACAAGGTTTCCATCATCATCTTTGCTATTACCTAACCAATTGGTGCCATATGGAGGCTCACATACTCCTTTCACCAACCTCTTGGTCGACATTTTTTTATCCTTGTCTTTATTCATAAGGTTGGTTGTCATATACAGTAGTATCATCAACATCTTCAACCATGCTATCACCATTTTTGGCTACATAATTACAACAATTATATTTAATCATTATGCCATACTCATGGAATCTATAACAACATACTAATCTTAAACAATATATATGTGCACTATGCACCATGCATTATTTTTTGATATGTCCACTAGTGCATATGCATTTCAGCTATTTTATTCTCTTGTGTTGCTAGCATCGTCGTGCCTTGATTAGCTTTACATATAAAACTCAAATAAATATAAGTAGAGCAACAAGAGAAAATTCAAGGAATTTCCCTTTCAATTCCTCTACATGACATAAGTTTTGCACAACACAACCAATCAAATTCATTGTCTACTTTTCATTCACATAGTGGATCATTAGATGTGATTTTCTCATCGAGAAGCAACTCACAACTTGAGAAAACATTTATATTTTCTACTATTACAAACATGCATCTCTACTTTTATTAAACAAAAGAAAGTTTAAGGTGAGAAAATCCCCCTCACTAATAGGTCTTCCTTGCTAGAAATGTTCACCAATTGTTACTATAACAAATTACTCAACATCCTATAGCTTTCTATAACATAGTTGCAGCTTCCTTTGTTGTCTTGGGCTGCCCTCATGCCCCTTTTGACTATGGCAACAATTTTTTTTGTTATTTTTTTGAGTTGTCTTTTCAATCTACTTTCCTAAGTGCATCATTGCTCCTTTTCTTGGAACAATTCCAACCAAGCCCAACTTGGTCTTTCCTCATTTGCAACCCATAGTAGTAATATTAGTTTTGTTCACTACATCCTTTCCTTGGCCAATCTTGCCCCAACATGAAATTTATTTTTCAACATTTCCCAGCACACCATAATGTTGCAATTATATCACTTTAGATTTATATGGCCTCATTTCAAAGTCCATTCTTCTTGCAACCAATACCAAGCATTGATACTATTTTCACTTCATATACCTACTCATGCTTCCCATCTAGAAGTAATCACAATATCCTATGTTTTACTTTCAATTGCCACCCTTTATATATTCATAATGCACTTAACATTCCCTACCTTTATCTCATCCAACAATTCACATTTACTCTTGGAATCATTTCCTCGTTGATGCAATATCTTCTAGTAATTTATGCATCCATCTTATGGCATCTCACGCCCTTCTCTATTAGTGAGTGATTATGGATGGTTGATTTTATTCAAGCAAGAATCTAGAAGATTGACCCTCTAAATCAAATCAAATCATTTAATTTTATAAGCATATTTATTTTTGTACCAATTAAAAGGTAGTTTTGTTTTTTTTAACAAAGAAACAATGGACAAAAACAAGTGAGGCAAGTGTACAATCTATTTCATCTATATTGTATGATATTTTTTCCAAGGGAAAAAAACTTAATTCTCATTCAAGTAGAATACAAGTTCCAATCAAAAGGTGCATGTGGAACTATCCAAAAAGTTCCTTCAAGAGGACTGAGAATAATATCAAGATCATAGCATAAACATAGACCATCAAAGAGTCTAAAAAGAACTATCTTCTTCAATTCATAGACTGGTATATT
>ML809173.1:18588-45461 GCA_009831015.1 Picea engelmannii
ATATTCACTCATGTTTTCCAAGGGAAGTGTCACAACAAGCTTATATGGTATTAAGTTGTTAATTTTACTGATTTCCCTTATTTTTTATGAACTAAGAGAAATATAATTGATTTTGGTAACGATAGTTAAAATAGTCCAAATCTTGTAACCTCAGTACATATTCGGTTGCAACATACTCTTGAGATAGTTTGAATTTGATAAGTTTTGTTCATTTTTGAAGTGGACATCAATTGCCAACTTAATTTGCACAAGGACATGGCAAATCTCAACTGTGGGGGAGATGTTGGGCCTTCATTTTGATTCCTTTTTCACTATCACAAGTGCCCCCTTTTAACCATTTTTACTCCCTCATTTCACCTTTTTACTGTTCGTTTTACCATATTCACTCATGTTTTCCAAGGGAAGTGTCACAACAAGCTTATATGGGATTAAGTTGTTAAGTTTACTGATTTCCCTTATTTTTTATGAACTAAGAGAATTATAATTGATTTTGCTAATGATAGTTAAAATAGTCCAAATCTTGTAACCTTAGTACATATCCGGTAACCCTCTTCAATTATTGGCATACTAGCGCATCTTCAGGGAGAAATCTGCAATTTGGATTTTGTTTCTAGATTCCCTCAGATGGTTCTTTGTTAGTGTAATGTCCCTGAGTTTACAAACATTTAAACATTTAATTTCTTACTAGTTATGCTATGAAAGTATTGGAAAAGACTTATGTGAAATTATATCATCATAAATATTGGTGATGAATATTTTTGTAATTCTTATTTTTAATTTATTTAATTAACAAGAAACAAATTGATTAGAGAATCTAGTTACAAAGAGTAAATCGTTATTCCATGGGTGAGTGAAAAGAATAAAAACCACCAGAGTAAATTATTTTCCATGGGACAAGTGGAAACCTACTCCCAAAGGTGTGGGGTGTGAGGGAACAAGATAGCACGAAAGTAGGCCAAGAATATTCCCTAGGGTTAGTGATGAGGCCAACTTGAAAAGAGCCAAGAAAGATATTAAAGACAAGTATTTTATGAGGTGGACACTTGAGTACTTGTGAGAAATGAGTTTGATGGTTCTAGAAAAGAACAAAAACTATGAGAAATATGAAGAAGGTTATATAGTTTTCAGTCCCCATGAAATAATGATTTAGGTTCGAGGGTGAAAAGAACAACATCGGTTGTTTGTGCCTATTGTTGGGAGAAATTGGTTCTCTACTGAGTTGGTTTCAATTATTGAATCATGCTCAAATATATTCTTTAATTTAATTTATTTTTTTTCATTAATAATTTATCAATATTACATTAGAGAATAAATGCAGAATATATAATGTTTGTTGTAGTAGACAATGCTTGTGAAATTTGTGATACTTATTTATATCTAATAGAATATTGTATCCTTATCTTCAAATAGTTTACAGAAATAAATACTTTAGAAAGAGTAATACTACAATGACAAAAAAAAAAAAAAAGTCATAGAATAATCCATAGATTGTTATTCATGTAAAAATGTTATTACTTATAAATATTGCAAGGAGGAATACACAGAATCCATTTTATACACAATAGAGATATATCAGGCTTATCTATATATGTGTTATGTTTTTCTATGTAATGATTTCTTTTCAGAAATTAGCTTGTTCAAAATGATAAAAGAGTGCAACTTGAAAATATATATATATATATATAAATAAATAAATAAATAAATAAATAAAGTAAAATAAAATAAAAGATAATTTTAATCATAAATTGAAATGCACCATGACGACAGCTGTAGGGTTTCTAACGAAAGAACCAACTAGAGAACCATTTCGAAATGACATGGAAGAAATAACATAAAACATTAAGAGAAGATGAAAAACTATGAATCTTTTTTATTAAGTCAATATAAATAAACATAATAAATAGTTTATCTATATAATGTACAAAGAAGCAAAGAACGTCGAGGAAAACTAAAGGGTTATACATACAAATATACTCATTAGATTAGAATCAAAGTTTTATTCCAACAAATATCAGGGTAATCGTTTAATAGAAACGAAGCCAATGACTATGTAATATTCGCATAAGGGAACAATAATGGAATACTTATAAATTCGTTTAAATCAAAATGAAACATTTGACGCGTCACCGAAATTGAACAAAGAAAGAAATGATGCCAACAAATAAAAATAAAAAGAAAAGGTGAATATATCGGTGAGTTGGGTGTCACAATAACTAGGTCCTAATATTAACCAGTTCTTCATATTCACCAAAAACAAAATTAAATTTGTACCATGGATATTTTTTTTTTAATCAAAGGATAAATAATGAGCTCGTATATGCTTCGGTAGGGAAGTATACAATGTTACTTGACCTTTATAATAAGGTAAAATAATTAAGGTTTGAAGTACTGGTTAGGAATAGGACTGTTAGTGATAAAAAAATAGCACCAAGACGTGGCCTAAACAAACCCTGCTATCATGGATAAACACTTAAACTAGCTATGAGTTTACTTGTAGTTAGAAATTAATTAAATGTGCATTTAACCAAAGTCCATAATAATGATGTCATGGGTGACTGACCTTTCCAAGCAATCACTATTTGTATAGATTGTGTTGAAAATCGTGGAGATCCTAAGGATGAGGATGAGGTTGGAGTGGTTTAAATTGTGTTAAGGTGTAAACCATGACATTCACACCACATATACCATTATAGCATTATTGCAATGATAATAGCTCCATTATAGCATTATTGCAATCATAATAGCTTCGGTCAAATATCTTATGTATCACGACTTAGAGGAGTAAGTTGAGAACCATGACCATCATAGATATAAAACTTTGTATTGGGTTGGTTTAATTCTTCAACAACTAGTATATGATTTTTTAGTATATGATTTTTCAGTTCAGGGTAAAAGACTTATAGTTATCATGAACCTTGGTGTATAGGGAAGTTAAAGAAAGGGAAAATGTAAGTTTACCTATGATAAAAGTTCTCTACAATTTTTAGAAATACAACATGTCCTTATGAAACCATATCCATTTATATGGATAAGGATGATTAATATAGTGATACTATATGCACACAAGCATAACATAAAAATTAATAACGTAAATTACAATACTTGTGAAGAAGAGAAGATTTGTGCAATAATTATGATTGGTGTAATGACATAATTGATATATGGTGTTGAGTGCTAATAAGTCTTTATCCTTTCATGGGAATACCATGATCATTAGATAAGAATATCAAATAATCATATGTGATGAACATTTATTTCGAGTTTATACAAAAAAAAAATGCTAAGTATAACTGCACAAGTATAAGTTTATAAGTTTGTCAATGTATTTAAAAAAAAAAAAAATGTTGATAAGAGGAGATATTATAGTTGGTTAGATCATCTCTAGTTTGAATGAGACCAATGCTATCTTGTGGTCCAATCAAACATCTTCCAAAACAAGGTGGCCAATATAGAAAGAGATTGTTTCCAAGTGACAAAAGATATTCTCGGAAGATATTCTCATGCATTCCATGTCATGAGAATATCATGAGATGATATTTTCGTTCTATCTTTTACAAGCGATTAACCAAATTTTAAAAACATGTTTATTCTATACATCTTTGTTTCCCATTAATTTGTCATGACCATTTTGTCAACTTGTGAAATAGGGGAGTCAGTTGTGGGTTTGTACACACCCTCCTATGTTTAAATATGTAATTTGAATAATAGAGTTAAGGTTGATCATCTTTGCAGAGATAAATAAACTTATGAATATTGTAATTATGAACGTGTGATCCAAAATTTCTAATATCAAAGGCGCTAATGTTCTGAGAAATTTCATATGAGTAATTAGTTTGTAGCATTGTAGCTTCTCTTGCAGTGCTATCCAATTGGGAAGGGCTCCTCAATTTGGTCTACATTCCAATTCATTTTTCTTAGTTAAATTTATTAAGTACGTTTAATTTGTTTTTTATGCTTAGTAATTTAGTGTTTTAGTGTTAACTTAAATATATTTATCTTTTGAATGCATACAGGAGTTATCTAGTTTAGCATTTCAATTTTCATTACTTAATTAATTTATGAATGTCATTTACAACTTTGTGATCACCTGCAAAATTCAATTCTCACTAAAGGTTGAAGAACATATTTGCTTCATAATCATCACATGAAAATTTAATGCTTTTAATACAAATGAAAGACTATGATCTGTGCTTGGAATAATATCTTTGTAAATATCAATCCAATGGTTAAATAGATCTTTGTAGTTTTATTGGTTTCTTCTTTCAATGGTTTTCATTGCAAGTGTGTTTCTGAAGCATTAAGTCATAGAGTTCTTTCATAATGTAGAAGTCATTAATGCACTAATTCCGCACATACAATGTTGGAATTTCAATGTTTACGTTCCCAAATTGATAATTAAAATGTAACAAACTTTAGCATATAAATTGCATGACACACACATCATTATGTAACAATAATTTAAATGCATCGATGTGTAAACATGTATAAAACACATTGGGTTGTTCAATGAATACAATGCACGTGCTTTTTAATCTTTTTAAGTGCATGCAAATGAAACTTCGTGTATATATATATAAAGCATGGGTATGGTTTTTATTTATATTTTAACAAAACGTATATCAATAATAGTATGGCCATGTGAGCTAGATGTATGTTTTTTTCCAACCAATATGTTGTCCTTCCTAAAGGGAAACTAGGCCAGCTATCAAAAATGAAAAAACAAATTGTGTTTGTAAAAGTTTGTATTCCCTACATTTCCTAAAGAACCTAGATTGTAACCGTAAAATACTATTAAGACTATTGACAAACCTATACAGAAAAACATAAAATTGTAACTAAAATAACCATCATCAGGGAAAGGAACCTGGGGCACCTTTGGATGTTGTGCCACATCATGCTGAAGTGTAGGATGAGGAGGAATGACATAGGAAGAAGCCCCTTTGTTACCCATGATCTGGAAAACCCCACCATTCTTTTTGACTAGCCAATATGCCATTGTGATGAGTAGACTGACCTGACGTTCCAACGCGTCCATTCTTTGAGAAAACTATCTAATTTCTCTCTCCTATGACTTTATACTCTGGGCCGTGAGGGTTTTAATATGCCAATAAAGTTCAACAATCTTGAAAATTTTGGAATATTGATTTATGGTGCACCCCAGGTCAAGGATGAACTTTCCCACCTATCTATCAACCATTCTGTCCTCAGTGCAGGCTTATACCTTCCTCAAATCCTCCTCTAGACTAGCAATGAAATCCCTCAACTTGTCAATTTCATCCTAGTAGTGCTCCACTAGGATGTTTTTGTTTTATGCTTAGAGTCTTTACCAACCTTTTTCTTTTGGGACTCCATGGACACCAGGGCACCCAAAAGATGACCACCATAATCACTTCTACCAAGAATGAACTTCTCCTGTTGCAAATCCCATGAGAGAAATGTAAAACAAACCTCCCAAACAATATGTGAATTATGTATGAACCCAATCTTCATACTTCCCCTATCAATCTTCCTTCCATGCATGGCCATGATGCTCTACAATAGATCATAATGGTCAAGTGAGGGAGAAGTATGAACTATGTACTTCGCATCCCAGTCGATTGAACAAACATTCAAAAAAAAAATAGGAGGTACGAGCAGAGGGGAGTGGGAATTGATCGAAACAAAAGGCGAGTCAACGAACATGACCCCCCACACTGTGATAAGACACCCATCATGAATTCCATCTACCTATATTGCATGGCCTCCAGAGCCACCTGTTCGATTATCAAACACCTTCATTTAAAACTCTATTTTGTAATTATTATAAAAATAATATTCATCCTTACAATGAGATATATAGAGATATTCTTTTTCCAAAGAAAAAAAACAAGTAATTTTCTTTTGAAAAAACAAATTACATTTGTAGATGCCTATGAAATTCTTGTAGTTGATAGTTCATATCTTTCCTTTTATCCAAGATTAAAAAAATAATAATAAGCATAAAACATATAGAGATCTTAAGAGTCTACTACTATCCTTTGACTGATTGGGTTGTGACAGACATCCATTAAAAGTCACATGTTTATGCAAAATTATTCATGGACGAGAGCATTAAAACTCTTTACAAGTTAGAAGTAGTGTTATACATTTGAAAACTATTGAGAAAACCAAAAACCAAAAAGAAGAACACTAATCAGAAATGTATCCAAGATTTATGGATATATTTGGTTGTTCCCAATGAGATATTTTCAATGACCTTCCATGAGCGCCTATCCATTGCCATTCCAACTTTTAAGATTTTTTCCACCTCTTCATTCCTATTCATGTAAGCATGATTGAACGATAGATGATATAAGATAGTTGTAGATCTTTTAATATCCTGAAAAAGAGACAAAGTAATTTTGTAAAGAGGACATTCTAGTTAGGCATCTAATAGTCAACAAAGAGTCACAACATAAGTGCATCTGCATAATTCCTTTTTCTTTTGCTAGATAGAGAGTGAGATTTAGTGCCATTAGTTCACTACAATTATTTGAAGATTTTCCAAGACCGTTTGAAAAATAAATAGATTGATCTTCAGAAAGGAAAATGATCCCACCTACTCCTCCCAGGGATGGGTTCCCTTGGGCGGCTCCATCGAAAAAATTCCAAGCGATATCTCTTTGGATTACGGTCTTAGAGGGTGGGTTTGATTGATGAGATGTTGGGCTTTGTGGGTATGATGATGAGATAAGGTGAGTGATAAAATAATGTTGGGGATCATGGAAAATGAACTACCCAAGAGGCATTAATCTATGCTCAAAAAAATGCCAACATTGCATTGGGAGACATGTTAATTCTACCTCAACGAGACAATGACACTAAATAAATTCAATAATAGATGAATTTTTTCATACCATTATGAAAATAGCTCAAAGATATTGTATCACATCTAATGGCCACACATAACTACCTTTGTGGTATGCTTTTGTCCTCAAAGACAACCTAGAAAAATCCCCTCAAATTTTAATTAGTAATGCATACTAAGTAATAATTAGTAGTACATATGGAATAATAAATCTCTCAAATTCTTTAACCAATGCCATGATTGTACAAGACTTTCTTTACAACCTTAATAAAATTTGATGTTTTAGACCATTGAAAAAATAGCATATTCATTAATAAAAATTATAACTTAATTAATAAAAATTATAACTACAAATTTTCAATAAAAATCTTAATTTCTTATAAATAACTTTAAAAACAAAAACTTTCAATGAACCATGAATGACACCATTGTTATCATTAATATGCAGTTTAACATAAAATCTTCGCAAAATGACATCTAGACAAAGAACGTCCATTTATCCCATTAGCCATATGACAACAGATTTACATGTGGCTAGACACTCAATCTTGTCAAAATCTCATGCATAGACTCCCATAACGGGAAACCCAAAATTGGTTATCCAATTACGTGCTCTAGGTTGATAAATTAGCAAGATCACCTCGAAAAAATAATCAAGATCTAACATTAAAAATCACCTCCAAAAATTATCAAGATCTAACATTAAATTTAGTTTTTTTAATGTGACTTATTAGTTAGTGAGAGGTAAGCGAATGATGTGGAGGTGCAGTAGGTTAGATTCACAACCATTTTCTTTTGAAAATGATCGAGAACGAGAACATCAAAATAGAGGTTTGTTATAACTCAAAATTTGGATATGTAATTTTTTTTTTAAAATATATTTATATGTTTTGACTTTTAGTTGTTTTTAGAAACATCTTGTTACATGTTTTTAAATATTCAACGTTTTAAGTAGACATTCTACCCATTAATAACAAAACATTGTTTTGTTTGTTTATACATTAAAATCATCATTCAATACTATACTAAATTTTGAGTAAGTGCCACTATTTGGGTCCTCACTGAATACTAAATTTTGAGTAGGTGCCACTATTTGGGTCCCCACTGAATACTCAATTTTGAGTAGGTGCCACTATTTGGGTCCCCACTGAATACAGGCAAGAGTCATGTCAAGATAGGTATGTATGTCTGAGGCCGTTACAGTGTACACAGGGCTTACTGACGATCTCTAGTTTTCACATGGTCGTCAACATCCTCATCCCGTCGCCTTCTTCCTTTTTCCACTTTACTGATATGTGAATGTAAACGTAAATGAATTGTGAAGCCTACGAACGATGTGATTAACGCCTGTCCTACATGCACGTGAAGCAGCAGAAAATATAACTATGGTGTCCTACTGATGTCGTATTCATTAATGGCATCTTCATACTTTTGGAAATATCATTATCAGATTCAGATTCATGTCTTTCCTTTTCCTATTATGCAATCCGAAGTTGGGAATATTTACAATCCATCAGAGGTAAACTAACACAGCCACTGGGAATATTTTCCACTGGTCTGAGCTTTAATTTCATATTAAATACGTTGGTAGAAACTTTGTTTCATAGTTAGTGATTTACATTTCTTTCGGTGGATGGAGTGCTTACTCTAAATAAAGGGGTCTACTCAGAAGCTTACGGATCAGATGAAGTGCAATTGGGAGCGATCCTATTCTGGGTTATTCTCATGAGGTAATGTCTTTATCGAGAGGGTGGTTAGGATTTATTTTCAAGAGTCCGGAAGACTCTGCGAGCATCTTAGAAAGGTTTTGGGGATATGGGGGTGGAAGTCTGATGTTGAAGTTTTGGGGATATGGGGGTGGAATACTTCAGCTTTTGTCACTTTTAAAGGATAGGTACTATGTTCTTTGTGATTATGTTAAATGTTATATTGTTATGTTTTAATGTTGTGAATTATATAATGGTGTTTTTATGGCTATGTATGGTATTCTTTTTTCTTGATTTAAATGTAATTTAATGTATGATTGTGTATCATACAACTAAGGATTGCCAGTGTCATTTGTAAAGTGTTATTGCTAGTATGATAAAAGTTGTTATTATGGTGAATTTAAAGGGAAATTGGTGGTATTTTGTCTTTTCATCTTAAATTTCAATCCAAGGAATTTATAATTTAATTTTAGAACATACCTCTGTCTATGTTGGTTTATGAACATTGTAGAAAGATTGATGTTGAAATGACATTGCATAACTAATTCTATCGATATAAACCCAAGGATCGTTGAGAATATATAAGATGGATTCAATTGATTGTTCAGTTGTATTAATTCATGGTTACTAGGTTATATTTCTCCTAGGACATCACATATTCAAGAGGGGAAGAAAAGATTTTGAATGAATGATTTTGTTTCCAAAAGGAGAAGTTCCTTGTTCCCATATTTTCATTGAAATTTTTCTAGAGAATTGATTGCATATGTGCCCATGGTTATTGAGCAAAATGTTATCATTTATCACTTGAAATTTTGGATTTTATATGTAATGGAAAAGGGATGAATCTAATTTTCATGAGAATGTTTGAATGGTAAAACTTTCTAAGAAGAGTCTTTACATGATTGAGTGACTTTATGCCTAAACACATAAACTAATTAAATTCTCACAAGCGTGAGAACTATGCTCAAGGAAATATGAAATGGATTGAAATTTTACATTGTCAATATTTCACATGCCTTCATTTTTTACTTTGCAATCTTTGGGAAGATGCTCATTTGATAGTGTTGAATGAGCTTGTTATTTTGTTCGAGTTAGATGACCATCAAATTGAAAATCATAAAAATATGATTTAGAGGCATATTGAACATCACTTTTAATTTAGCAGGATGTTGGAAAAAATTTATATGGTTGTCCTTCAGGGTGACTATACATATTCAGTAATATTCCAACTTTCTTGTTGAAAGAAGAGGAAATGATAATCAATAAACAATTGGTATAGGGATGATCACATGGTAGTTATAGTACTAACGATCATTTATTTAGTTAGCTTGGGATGAAAAACTTAACCAAGTAGATTAGGATGAAAACCTTAACCAAGTATATCTCTACACTAGATGGGTGTTTGGATTAGATATGATAACTGGTATTCCTGATATATATAATTGTGCAAGCTAGTGGCTTGATATTTTTGATGAATTATGATAAGAATGTCCATGATGTTTTATTTCCTTGTATGCATTATGTATTCATGATGTTTTATTTCCTTGTATGCATTATGTATTCATGATGTTATGCTATATTAAAAGCCTATGGTATTTACGTATGATGTTATGTGATTCCATTTAATTATGTTGATAAAATGCTATGTCTTTGATAAATATGTTTTGAGGTTATTATAGTATCTCTTGATGTGATGACATCATGTAATTTCATGGAAATATTTATTCTAAGATGTTTTATGATGACATGCATGAGAATGTGGTGATGACAATGATGTTTTATTCTCATGATGGCATGTGAGAGTTAACATGCGTATTCTTCTTTGAGATGTTGATATCATAACTAATGCATTGATTTCATGTTGTGAGGTGTTGACTGTTAGGTTGTCCATAAGCATCGTTGGCCATATGATGAGTACATCTAGAATTGATTACCCACTCATTCTAAGAGGTACAAGAAATAAAATCTTGAGAGGTTCCAACATGGAAGGTGAAAGTATTGGTCGATCGACATACAACTGACACCTCTCCTTCAAGATTCTTAATATTTTCTTCTCAATCATCACTATTCTTCCAACAATTTTTCTTCACATGTCCAATATTTCCACAGTACAAACATATTTTCTTCTTTTGATTATTCTGGGTGGATTTCGGTTCATCAGTATTCACTTTAGTTTCATGGTTGAGACATTTTGGTCTATGTATAGGAGCATCAAAGAATCCTCTTTCATTATAATTCTTCTTTACCACCAAGCTTCCCTTCATCAAGCAACATGTGTTGATGATTAATCAGTAAGCCACAGAAGGCATCAAAGGTATAATCCTTGCCATATTTCTTGTGTGCCTACCAATTTGTCCAAAACGTGGAATAGAACACGTCGAAAGGTGTTCTCATATTCATTAAGACCATATCGATGATTTTTCCATATTTCTTTTGAAAATTCTTTCCACATTCACCCAATTTCAACTGCAACTCTTTAACATGCACCAAATAGTCCTCAATCCTTTAAAAGGAATGGGGATCAAGAGAAATCAAATATTTCTCCAAATGCATAACTTGAATCTCATCGAATTTGTCAAACAAACACTTTACTTCTTCCATACTTCATAAGGATAGTCAATCCAACTTGTATGAAAGTGAATCTCTCAATAAATGTAGGTTGTAATGACCCCAACAACCTCATCCTCCTTTCCATAAAAGACAAATTTTAGTTGGCCATCCTTCAAATCTATAATAATAACCTTCATATATTGTGAGTCCCCTTTGATTTTTAGAAGAGTCTTCATATCTGGTGCCTAGATAACATAATTAGGACCATTGAAAACAACATGATCAATCTTGGAAGTCATCTTCGATATCTTACATATCTGTAGATATGCACGAGTTATAGTCAGCAAATCAATAGCCCTGAGTCAATCACGATAATATTCGACTTGGAAATATTTGTAGACAACAAGGGAGGTCAAAACCGATCACTCTAATTCAATGTTGGGGATTGGGAGTAACCTTGAGAGGAATAACAACATAATCTGCAGATTAAAAGAAGAGAAATAAACTTCAAAGAAGATTGGTGGTATTGAAGGACATTGTTTTATCACTTAAGCACAACACACTATGATCATAACATCACAATGCATCATTGAACATTGTTCACCATAATTTATCATTGTGTTATAATCAACCCTTAGGGTCCTTTATATATAGTCTCATGATCTAACCAATTTACTTGAAATTGGGAATATTGTGTCCACATATAACCATCGGTGGTTGGAACAAATTCTAGTAAATATACACTATTGCATTGACTAGTTGACTTAATAATTCAACCCGAACATCCATTCATCCAACATATATTTGAATGCTCGACTGGTTGATCCATCGACCAATTATCTCCAACTACTAGTCAATTATCCTATCGACTATCTAGTCGACCATCTGATCAATTGTCTCTAGTTTTTATTTGACTAAAACCAACTATCTCTAGTAGATGTGGGATGAACCATCAACATCTAAGGTTCCAACAAAAATGGCATAGTTAAATACACCTTTCACTCCTTTGTAAACCTCTATTGTTATTTTGTGTACTCTCTATATGTTTTCATGTATATGATTTGAGAGTAAAGAGGGTACAACATGGATGTGGCCTATGTCCATTGATTTCAGGTGGATATTCATTCATTATAAATTCCTTCATGTATTTTTGTTGCAGTTATTCAAGCTTCTTTTGGAATCTCAAATCAAGGTTTTGTTTATTTGGATTTTTGATAAATAATGTAATTTATTTGGATAAAGGATTTTCCTTAGGAAAAAACAATTTTCCAATAGTTTCTCTCTAAGTTACTTGAAATTGAATAGAGAATTAAATCCATAAAATTTTAAAATATTATGATACATGATTTTAAAGGTGTCCATATTGGTAACTATATATTAAATGTTAAATATTTTAGGTTTCTCCTAATGATTTGCACCTCATTTCATGGTGCCATTCCATGTCCCACATATATGTAGATGTATTTTTATGGGACAACAACTCTTAAATTCACTTTACATGACTATTTTTATGAATTATTAAGGTTGAATTTTCCATTATTCTTTTTATGAATTCTTAAGGTTAAATTCACTTTACTCTTAAATTCACTTTACATGACAATAGAACCTTATCATAAGAATATTGCAGTGCCATTGTATATATACAATACACGAGTAAAATACTTAAGTAGAACAAAATGTCATCATAGAGTAAAGGGGTGATTCAAAACACACCCAATTTCTCAATTATCCTTGGTTGTAACATAACCCATAGCCCATTCTTCATAAAGAGAGTCATTCCTCCTACTTTATATTTCACTTATTCATTTCCATTAATCATTATCAATCTAAGAGTCATTCCTCTTACTTTATATTTCACTTGTTTTCTTCCATTAAGAAATCTGAGATATGATGTGGATGTTGTTATGATATACGATGAGATATGAGGGTGAGGGTGAGGGTGGGGGTGGGGGAAATATTGGATAAAATGTATTATACATTTTATCCAATATTTCCCCCACCCCACCCTCATATCTATGTTTTATTTCACAAATATGAAGTTGTCTTTATTGTGCACCTATAGATGTTTATAATCTTCCCTAGATCTTAAATAATATTTCTTAGATCGCTTTTAAGAAAATCAAAGTGATATTAGGAAGATTCTTTAAGATCTAAGAAAAATTATAAACATTTGTTATAACCCTAAATTGCTCCATACATGCATACCTGACACTTGGCCCTCTTACATGCTATTTTTTCCAACCCATCACGAAGTTTCTCTTCTTAAAAACTCATTTTTTGAAGATGTACGCGCCCTACACTAATAATTCCCGCATGCATACGCTTGTTGCACCACTACAATCCACGTATGTATGCTAGCCACACCATTACAACTCAAGTATACTTGCAAAAGTTGCAAAAAATAAAAAGTTGCAAGGAATTCGTTGAGATTACAGGCTATTGGGTAGTTTCCCAACTAATCCACTGCCTACAGCCCGTCACCCAACCGAATAACCATCCTTTTGTCTTATAAAAGGAGGTGTCGGGGTATCATTCCTAATCTAATCATAAGAACAATGAAACTCTACATGTTTCACATCCCCTCCTTGCCCCAATAATTTTCAGCCTTGTTGTGAGAATTGCCTCAGAATTCCCCATTTTACCATTTTCCCTCCATCATAAGCCCTTTCCATTTCCCAAGAAGAAGGTTGAGAGGATAAAGATATGCAGAGGTGCACTTGGAGCTTGGTGAAGAGGAGCTTGGACCATGTTCGTGGAGCAGTCGCCAACACTAGTTGTAAGTAATCATTGTATTATCAATAAAAGAAGTACTTTTCTTGTCTCATAACATGATATGTCGAATAGTTTCATTTGATTTATGTTTTTATTCTAACATCTAACCCTTATTTATGTATGAAATGTATGCTTGTAGTTACCTCTTTATCTGTCTTTGAATGCAGACCAGCCTTGGGAGGAGGTTTACAGTTAGCATAGCCTTCGAGCACGAGAGGATCTACACCAGACGCAGAGTAAAGGTACAGTTGTTAGATCCTTCTTACTTTACTTTTCTTGCATAAGTCTGGGGTATGTTTGGGGTATTTAGAAAAGTAGGAGACTTTTAAACGATTATTGATCTGCCTACATTGTAAACCTTGGTGTAGCCATAGGGGTTTGTTTTCGCTACTTGAACTAGAGACCATATGTAAGCATGGTCGTACTCCAGTAAAAAATGCATGCATCAAGGCACTGGATAGCACAATACATATGTTCCCGAGAAGCCTGGTGGAAAGTGGTGGATCCAGTGATCCGCCCAATGAGAAATAAGATCACCTTTAGTGATAGGTTGGTGATCTTGCTGATAGGAACTTGAGAACCTACTTTCTCAGTGCCTGCCTCACAATGCATATTGATGTAGTTGACAATGTTCAAGGGAACAGGAGGAAACGTGTGCAGGTTGACTGGTTCCCCTCTCCTTGAGAGGCCAGTCGAGAAGTAAATGTTCTTAGTCATTGGAGTCAACGACTGCCCCTCCAGCATGAACGCCTCTGCATGCGGGTGCCAATAATCCACCAGGACATTCAAAAGCATGGGTTGTGCCCTCATAAGTGGACACTGGTAGAAATTACATAGCCCACATTATTTTAATGTGGTAATGGTAGCAGGGTCCTCATTGATAAACATATCAACCTCCTTGTGTTCCCTCTCCCTCTAATAGACATACATCCTATTACATGACAAGTTCAAAGGGGGAGTTAGCTCTTGCATATTTAATTTTTCTATTCTTTTGAAGGTGTACGTGGGTTGTCTTGAACACAGTCGTGTATGCATCCAGGCAGATTTTTTTCTTCCCACGGGCATACGTGGGTTGTCCTTAGACATCCCTCGTACATGTAGAGCCACCCTTTTCTAAGAAGGCGCGCCCCCCCAAAAAATAAATTAAATGCTAAAATGATGAATGGAAATGCAAGAGGGATGAGTTTATACTTACTTGGTCTGAGCGGAAGTTCGTTTCGTCCTCTAAAGCTCCCGGAATCAACTCTTTTAGCAAAAGGGTATTTTTTACCTTTTGGTTAATTTTAAAATTGCAATGGTGAAAATGAGTTGTCAACTTCTATTTATAGACCTTTTTTGCCCTTTTTTCCAAGTTTTGAATCCTTTTGTCATTTTTTCTGGCTTGAAAATTGTTTAGTGTGGTTCTTGAGTTTCTTATTGGATGTTATGACGCACCTTGATTTTAGGTTTGGTAACTTTTTGGGAGATGGGTCACTTTTAAAGGTCCTTTGGTAAAAGTCATTTTTTCCAACTTTTTCATATAAGTTAGGATTTCGCCTCCACTTTCTTCATCTCATTGTCTTTTTTTCTTTGCCATAGGATCGATCCCACCGAACTATGACATAGAACCATCATTGTTTCTTTAGAAGTGTCATAATTTAGTGGTAGAGCCAACCTCTACATGGATGCCCTAGTTAGATCTGTGCTTCATTTTGGCGTCCATGCTATCTTTAATGACTTTAGGCTCGGTATTTTTAGTCCTGTCATGATTATGATATTGAGCCTCATATGTCTGATGTGTCATCAGTCTTGTCCTTACTCCTGGGACTCACAAAAATGAGCTTACTTTATTGACTTTCAAGATCGCTTTCAGATTCGAAAGCAACATCTGACGAGACTACATTTATTATTTTCAATCTTGTTTGGATTAAATGAGAAAAGTAACTTCTTGGAGTCTTCTTTAAGCCTTTTTCAGACTCTCTAAACATGAAAATATTGCCGAGTGATCTTGTTTTCCTTCACGCTCACCAAACTCAAACTTGAAGGCACATCTGTCCAGTGGTAGTTTACCCCTTTTTCAGTCTGGATGGTCAATTTTACAAACAAAGGTATACTCTAGGAACTTCGGTTCGCTAGAAGAGTATTCTCAGGTATAATTTTAACCCTTTTTTGGGCCTGAGGGACTAAATTTACGAAAAAGGAACCCCCACGGAGTCCATAGTTAAGCTCTTTTCAGACTCCTTAAAATTGAAAAGATCGTTGAGTGACCTTGTTCTTTCACACTCATTAAATTGGTCTAGAAGAAAATCCCCTAGAAAGTCCATAGTTAAGCTATTTTTAGACTCCTTAAAATGGAAAACATCATCGAGTGACCTTGTTCCTTCACACTCGTTAAATTGGTACATAAGAACATCTACTGGCATGAGTTTACCCCTTTTTCTGGCCTATATATTAGGGAGGAAAAAGGTACACCTTGAGAGATTCGTCTCTCCGGGAGAGTTCTCCTTAGTAAATTTTATACATTTTCGGGCTAAGGAGACTAAATATAGAAAAAGGTAGTGAGTCCATAGTTAATCTCTTTTCAGACTCCTTAAAATTGAAAATATTTTCAAGTGATCTTGTCTGTGTTACACTCGTTAAAATGGTTTTGAATAGACGTATTTTCGGTGCAATTTTATCCCTTTTTCGAACCGACTAGACTATTGTCGAAAAAGGTAACCCAGTGGAGTCTTGTTTTATGTTTTTTAGACTCTCTAAACATGAAATACTACTGATCTTACCTTCTCTAGGCTCGTGAAAAATACATTGAAGGGGGTTTCATCATTTCTTGCTAATCATGTTTGAATCTCTGCGTATTTGGCCTAATGTCGACTCCATGTTACTCTCAACTGAAACTTTGAAGCATGCCTTATACGCAAGCCTTGTAGCACTTTGCCTCTGTGACCAGACACCTTGACCCATGGAGGAATTTTCCTCGAGTGTCCTTTTCCTTCACATGTCTCCTTGCTATGAGCATTAGTGTGTTCCTTGCGCTTGGAACTAGTATGATTGTGACATTTGTTCCTCCTTTGTAATGTAGAATTCTTTTATTCTTTTTCAATATCTTTAAAAATATTGAAAAAGACAAAAAAATAAAAAATACCCCAAAAAGAGGACATGAAATATATATTCTTTTTTGGAAGCACAATGATTCACCCTCGAACAAAAAAAACCCTTATGTTTGTTCGTTAATATTTGGGATCTAATATGACCTTAGGAATTTGTTCTCACTACATAGAGCTATGTCCTCCTCCATTCAATTACTCTTCCAAACACATGGAGAGTTTGTGTTTCCTCTTGCATCGTAAACTTATGTCAATATCATGCTTCCTGAGTCTGATCATATTTCATGCTCTTGTCCAAGGGAAGTTTCATCCAGCCTGAGTCGGCCTTTCTGCAGTTTGTCTCTTGACCTCATGCTTGAACATCCCAAAAAGTCCAATCAAGTCTATGTTCGAAATCACTGAAGTTATATGCCTGATCATCGAGATCCTCTTGTCTTTTCCTGACGAGTCATTGAATACCTTTGGGTAGTGAATTCGTACACTCACATTACACTCCTACCCGATTTTTGAATATCTTAAATTTGTTGCTCGAGTTTTGAATTCGTCATCTCCATCCATTAGGCATCATTGGCTTCTTGAATATGGATACTATACATGTATATCTTTAATTTTGAGATGTAGATCTATTGTGTATTTCTTGTGGCTACACTTTATATAGTTATACGACATGGATCTATAGTTTATTTGATTGGAAGCCATGATTTATTTCATCCCAAGCTTGGGTATGCTCACCTCAGAGAGACAATTGTTATTTTTGTAGATGGCACCTCTCGAACTCTGGTCTCGGGCTCACTCGCTTCGTACATTGGTGAAGATTTTGTAATTTATTTTGTCCATCAGATGCTCATTTGACCTGACACATTAAGGGTCATCTGTTATAACCCTAAATTTCTCCATACATGCATACCTGATGTTGAGGACAAGATATGAATTGATCTTACTCAAGCATTTTCAGACTTTACTTGGATAAAGTAAAGTAGACGGGAATATCACCCCATGTTTATAGCCAACAAAAATATATATCCTAACTCACAAGTATTAATTAAAAGTTCTTAGGCTAGTCTTTTATCAACAAAAAGCTTGTTGGAAATTCACTTTTTATGTATTTTCTGAAAATATCAGTTGCTGAAATAAATGTAAGAACAAAAGTAAAGACACCAAGATCATAATCAATGTATATGAGGCATAAAGCAATCCCTTATTTCATTCCAATTCACCAAAGAGTCATTGTCTTTACAAAAATTCACACAGAAATCTTGGACCAAAGTCAAACTTAGAAATCCCCGATGGAACATACAAAAGGAACTCTGACAAAAAACCAAAATTGAACTCTAAAAGATGGATCAACTTGCCACAGACTATTTCCCACTCGAGTCTGCACAATAGCCTTTATCAGTCATGAAAGTTAATTCACGAACAGACAAGTCTACCCAGACTATCAATATAGATCAACACCTCTGAAGAACAAGTGTCTGAATGATTTGATTCAACCTTGAATGTTGTTGTCTACAATAAGACCTTGCTATCACAGAAGAGAATTAGTCTATGATGAATATATGAATGAATGAAAACTGAACTATCTCAACATAACTCAAAGAGAAAACCTTAGCATGCTTTGTGCTTCTATCCTCCTCCTGTTCCTCCCCTCAGTTCAACTTTTAACAATTTAGAATTGGTTAGAGTAGTTGAACTAACTTATTAGTTAAGCTTACATAAAGCCTTAACTAACTTTAGTTAAGGAAGGGGGGGGGGAGTAATAATCATAAGATGGTCATAATTAAATAATAACTAATAGGTGGGACCCCCTTGTGACTCATTTAGTGAATAAAAATCATCACATCATAACATAATCCATTTGTTAAGAAAACACACCCCTTGTGTCTTCCTTCAAAACATATTTTTCCTTGACAATTTTAGCTCATAAAATTTGAAAATAATTCAAATTAATACTCATATATCCAAAATAAGACCTACTGCCCAAAATGAAACATGTTGTCCAAAATCCATGGGGACCACTATCATAAAAAAATAATTGACATAAAAATTAAAATCCATATTTTCCAGTCTGTGAAGCAACCTTTCCTTGGTTTTTGTTGTCACCTCCTGATTTCCCTGAAAATGCCTTGAGCTGGGCAAAGCCTTTAGTATTTATCTCACTAATCATATGGGAACAATCATTCCCTAGATGCATCCATGAAGACATGGATTTTCCAAAGTCATCGAAGGGTGAGGAAGGGGAAGTGACAACTTTTCCTTTACTAGATCCATGGTGGGCTTCAGTCTTCAATTTCCTACTGGCATGGGAGGATTGCACTAGTGAGTGGTTAGGGGTAGCTTGGGAAATGGGGTTCAAAGGTGGGGGAGAAGGAAAAGTTTATTTTGGCCAGCCATGGTGTTGGGAGAATGTCGGGTGAACAATCTCCTGCCATCCATCGTTTTCTGGGACTTTGGGCTGTAAAGAGACATGAGGAGGAACATGTATACCAGGGGCTTCAGGGGCTTGGAAGGGAGGCCTTTCAGGCCTCATTTGGACTATTCCCTATCCGGTCCAATTAAAGAACCCAACATGGAACAATTGGCCAAGCTCTTCAGAATCAACATCAAAATGTATTGAGAACCTAGGCCTCCTTTGACCTTGGTTCCAGTTACCTCTACCTATGTTTCCTTGGCCATGGCTTCCCTGACTAAAAAAACTCATCCTTCATATGTTAACAATTAGCAAATAGTCTTTTAAATAACCATGCATGAAAACTCCTTAAAAATACGAAATAGATTTGGCTCAGATTGTATCATGCTCATGCAATCCAATCTATACAAATTGTTCTAATGTTAATCAATGAGCAGGAGGGTGGAAAAAATGTTCAGGGATACATGAGGGGTTTGTAATTTGCGAAAAAAAATGATATAATGAAAGGAAATAGATATGGTCACTGCTCAATGATAACAACAATCAACTGTAAGAAACCAATAAACCTTACTTCAATCCACACATAATTTTGCCACTTCTATCCAATATAACACATAAATTTTCTTAGTTGTGATCAATATCAGAACAGGGGGTGAAAAAATGAATATGGGATATGTGAGGGGTTTATAATTAGTGAAAAATGAGATAATGAGGGAAAAATAAAACTTTTACTATTCATGATATTAATCAAGGAATCCATAACATATTTGCAATAAGGAAAATATGCATCAACTGACAATCACATGACTAAGTAATAATTCTTGTGAATTTGTTTAATTTTACTATCCATTAATATCCAACACAGTGTTATCAAAAAACAAAAGTACTTCACAAAATTTGTAAGAGGTTATGTTCCCTTTATTCTTACATTTTTCATGTCATAACAGTCAACAACAACACTCAATCTATAACCATTAACATCCACCATTCCATACACTCCCCAATCTACGTCTGTATTTGAAAGTAGTGTTTCCCAAAAATAATAATGGAGTCTCTACAAAGCCAATCAAGATCTGTAATGATACATTCCCATAAATATATATGCAATAGAAAGATCAAAATAATCAACACCTCACATGCCATGCCTGAAAGGAAATTGTCTATACAACCAACATTCATCATTTAGACACAGGCTATGTAGAAACGAATTTCCAAAACGATGTAACAACGCCACTATTAAAAACAAATATCTTAGTGTTATTCAAAACTAGGCCAAACGTCCCACACAACTGTCATCAACAGTGATCCATCAAAAAAGACAAATGCACTTAGAATTTGGAGGTATCACTGGGCATATGAAACAAGCCATCCATATTATACATGGTGCACGAATGAGAGAATTTCATAGTGTCATATTTCCCATAACCACACAACAATATATATAACCATGATATAACTCAAAAATTCATTCTTGGCCATTTATTTAGTCACCTGTGAGTGACCAGGAAACACACATTCAAGTGTAAAAAGATGCAATAAACATATCCAATCCAGTCTTCTAATTCTCAAGACATCACCTACAGGACACGAGATGTGTGGCAACACCAAACCCTTGTGACTAATGCCAACCATTATCAAGACATCATAAGCACCACTCTAGCAACTGTATAATAACCAACAATTCAACACTGTGGTGAGGGAAGCAATAAACCAAACAAGCATGATAATGGTATGTACCTCCAAACCAAAAAAAAAAAATGGCAGAGGCCGTTTCATAACAAAAATCTGATTCTTTGACAACAGGTTGGCGACCGTGACCCTTAGCAGTGCAATTGGAAATGCAGGGCTCATGCCATTATCATAGAGGTAGTGACAAGAAACTAAACCAACATGATGGCTATACGACCCACGGGTGAGCCCGTATTCAAGGTAATAGACCATGGTGACTGGAAAACACTTGACAGGCTTGATAGTTTCCCTATGCAACCTCAGCTTGGAGGGTTTAGGGTCTTCACAGTAACCTTCTTAGGAGGAACAGAGCCAACTTCAGTGAGAATTCGAGGTCAAAGGTGTACGCGCAAGGGCTGTGATGCTTGTGGACGGGAGACAGTCCCTTGACAAGGACGAATAAGAAAATAGGGCACTTAATCAAACCCAATAACCGATAAGACAATCATCCATCCATGATTTTAAACAAAACCATTCAACCAACATGTAGTGGTAATAAATAACTATTACCCAAGAAGACTAACAAACCAATGAACTTAAACTGACACAAGTCAAACCATCTATTTTCATTTGAATCCAAAATTCCACATAGTTGCAGCACTTAGGAAAAACACAAACCCACACAATTGAGCCAAAATCATTTCATAACCAAAGTGAAGTCAAGAATGGACAAAAGCGACATACCTTCTAATCGAAATCCTTAAGACAAGAGGTGGTTGAGCAGTTTCACCCTGCTACAAATCCAAAGCGTGAACACAATAACAAGATCAAAACAACAGTCTCATTAGGGTTGCGGCCAATGGGAAGGGTAAAGGTGACGTGCAATAAATGCACGTCGCCTCCACCCATATCTCATTTACTCCATAGTACATGCCAACGAGCCTTCCATTAACACCATTAATCAACCAATGCATTGATAGTATCAACACATTCAAACCATAGTATAATCCAAGTCCACATAATAATCCAACCATTTGCATTCACTTTGCCAAATGCACCACCCATGTTTACATTCCTGATATAACTCAAATAAATCGCTCGACCAATACACAATCCAACAATCATGTATAGCATCATCATCAAACATTTAACTGAAACATAACATAATCACCATAAAAACACAAACCATCACTTCCATGAACGACCAACATTATAACATATGTAAGTCAGCCACCGATCCCATTAATCAATGCATATCCATTGCATTGTCACCTTGCCAAAGTGTGCCACCAAAATTTCCACCATATGCATATATAAAAAAATGTAACTAAACAATATTTTATAGCCATTTCTTTGTTAGCTAGGACTTAACCACTATCAACAAGTATGTAGAGCTAGGTCTCCTTTTTTTTGCATTACATATAGCATTTATTTTTCCTCAAAATGTCTTTCTGTAATTTTCACTAACATTTTTGTTGTACAGGCGAGAAGAACAAATACCATGAATGAATAGCAGGTTGAGTATCATGAAGGAGAAATATCTCAAAACTTAACTGATATCAACGACAACCATATTCTCATCAACCATGTAACTCTGTAGCGCATCATCATAACATTGAAACTGAACATATCCGATCTTCAAAAGTTCAAGGGGGTCCCACCTACTAGCATTATTTAGTCTTATATAATAATAGGCTTAGCAACACTTTGCAGGTGAAATTACGTTGATGTTTTCAATCATCGACACCTGGCACTTGGCCCTTTTACTTGCTATTTTTTCCAAGCCATCATGGAGTTACTCTTCTTAAAAAATTATTTTTTGAATATGTACATGCCCTGCACCAATACTGTATGCATGAATACGCTTACTGCACCACTACAACCCACGTACATATGCTAGTTGCACCATTACAACCTGCTTATACTTGCAAAAGTTGCAAAAATTAAAAAGTTGCAAGGAAATCATTGAGATTACGGGATATTAGGTAATTTCCCAACTAATCCATCGCCTATATCCTGTCATCCAACCAAATAACAATCCTTTTTTCATATAAAAGGAAGTGTTGGGTTCTCATTCCTAATCTAAGCATAAGAACAGTGAAACTCTTCCCATTTCACATCCCATCCTTGCCCCAAGCATTTGCAACCTTGTTGTGAGAATTCCCTCAGAATTCCCCATTTTTCCCTTTTTCCTCCATCATAAGCCCTTTTCATTTACCAAGAAGAAGTTTGAGAGGAGAAAGATACTTAGAGGTGCACTTAGATCTTGGTGAAGAGGATCTCAGACTAGGTTCATGGAGTAGTAGCGAGCACTGGTTGTAAGTAATCATTGTATTATCAATAAAAGAAGTACTTTTCCTGTCCCAGAACATAATGTGTTGAATAGTTGTATTTGATTTATGTTTTTATTCTAACATCTAACCCCTATTTATGTATGAAATGTATGTTTTTAGTTCCCTGTTTATCTATCTTTGAATGCAGGCCAACCTTGCAAGGAGGTTTGTAGTCAGCGGAGCCTTCAAGCGCGAGAGGATCTACACCAGATGCGGAGTAAAGGTACAGTTGTCAGATCCTTCTTAATTTACTTTTCATAAGTCTTGGGTATGTTTGGGGTAGTTAGATAAGTAGGATACTTTTAAACGGTTATTGATCTTCCTACATTGTAAACCCTGATGTAGCCATAGGAGGGGTTTTCCCACTAGCAATAGTTGTGTGTGTATGGTTTAAACTTTATATTAACATTGACATTCTATATTTTGTGTTCACTTAATATTTTATATACTTTTAAGTGTCATGTGTTAGCTCCACATTCAACACCAAAACAATTACACATCTCTTTCAGATTGGACTGTAGAAAATGTCTCTCAACACAACAACTCATCAAAACTAAAAAAACAATGATTAAATTATGACCAACTAGAAAACAAAAAATGAAAAACATGAATTCTTGAAACATATCTGAATTAATTAGAAAGAAGATTCCACAATGTTTTCAAGAAAAGATAGAAATGGAAAATTTCCAAATGTAAAATATATCATACATTAATTATAGTCACTCATATTAAAATTGGGTTTTAATTCTCTACACTCAATAATAGAATCTCAATATATTATTTTATCATGTTAGAGAGATTTTTGGATCAAATGTGTGTGTGGAGTTTTGAAACGTCCAACGTTTCAAGTGGACACTCCACCCATCATTAGGGACATAAGAAGTCGATCTATGCCCCTGATGATGGGTGGAGTTTCCACTCAAAATGTTGGACGTTTCAAAACTCTACACACAGGTTTGATCCATAAATATCTCTAACATTATGTCACACTACGAAAACCTACATACTCATAATGAAGCATGTTTTAATGTGCCAATTAATTACGAATAATAAGAATGTTTTAATGTTCCAATTAATTGTAGATAATAGAAAGAAAATATATTCTAATAGCTCAAAGAAAATTGCAAAATCAAACGATCTACCTCTTACTCCTTGGTTAAACATATCTTCCCTAACAAAATTTTAAATAAACTTTAGAAAAAGATCCCATGTATTTCTTATCCAGATGGAACTACTAGTATACACAAAACATCATAATTAAGATGCATAACGTAGACCCCTTCACATTTATAATACAATTTTCATCAATATAATAATATTTACAATATAAAATGATATCATGCTTCAAACCACAACCCAATGCACATAATCTAGGTGCATGGCATATGGCAACATAATTTGAAGGTACACAAAAGCATTCTGCATATATGTGTAATTTTAGGCCTAGCTACAACATGGCTTTAATTACATCAAAATATGTTTATATTGTGAAAAAGGATTTTACAAGGTTTGTTTAACAAACAAATAAAAAGATGAATTTTATCATTTTTCATTGATATATCTATTATTTTATTGATATATCTATTGTTGTCAATTTTGGTTATCTATCCTACTCCATCCATCTCTTTGCCTGCTATAAGAAACCTTAGTTTTCATAGACTACATTTATAGAATTCAATTCCATAATGTCATGTTAGAAGTTGGAATACATACCATCATTTCAATCCCACACTAAGAAGTCTTCCTATCCCTTTGGCATCTACACGACTCCAATGTTTGCAACCCAGAGAGCCACATAGGCATGATGGATGTAAACACCTACCTCAGAACACACTTGGCCCATACAAATGTCTCATTGTCGTAGGTAGTATTTTAATTCTACTCCATTGAAGGTTTCCAAATGGTAAGAAATCGATCTTTCCTCTTATATGAGGACTACCCCTATAACAACAAGATCTATTAGCCTCAAATCAAAAGGCTTATAGAAATTTTGAATCCCTAGTGCAATTGCTTCACAAATCTTCTTCTTCAAGATGTCAAAGTTTTCCTCTTATTCATTTTGTCCAAAGAAACTTACTTTCAACCCTTCTTGGGGAATGTGAATGTGCAACACTCTCTGAGAAATGAGAAATATTTTTTTGTAAATACGGATAATCATTTATGAAACTTCTTACCTATGTGAGATTCATGGCCTTGTGCCACTTTTGAATGGTTTACTCTTTGGCTAGGGTTATTCTCAGTTGACCTCCATTAATCGTCAAACCTAGATAAAGAAGTACATGTCTATAAAAATCACACTTATTCATATTCAACTACAACTTCTTCTCCTTGAGTGTATCCACGACTTGCCTCAAATGGCTGAAATTTTCCTCCCAAGTCTTGTGTAGAGTAAGATGTCATCTAAACATACAACTACAAAGGATTCAATGAAGGGTCTAAGAATTTCATTCGACAACCTAAAAATTGTGGTTACTGTGTTAGTAAGCCCAAATGTCATTGCCAACCATTCAAAGGACCCTTACTTACTTTTAAAATTAACCTTCCAAGTTTATTTGTCCTCAATTATTACCTAATCTTACCTCAACTTAAGGTCTATCTTGGAAAACACCTTGTTCCTTATAATTGGTTTAGAAAGGCATCAATCGTTAGCAATGGATAACAAATCTTATTGGTGATATTGATAAGTTATCTAAAATCAACACACAATCACCAAGTCCTGTCATTCTTTGGAACCAACACAATCATAGGTCCGCAAGGTGACATGTTGGGCTCAATAACCCATGGAACCAATAATTCATGTATCTTCCTCTTTATCTCATCACTCTCGATAAGAAAAGTTCAATGCAAACCAAGATTTTGTAATGAGGACTCTAGTAGCAATGAAATCTCATGATTAGTTGGCCTTGGACTTGACAACCCCTTTGGTTCTACAAAAATGATTTCATAGTTGCACATAAGTGGACTCAAGTTTTTCCTATTGGATTTTCTCTAGCAGTTAAGTGCTTTTAACTTCATGCAAGAGGTTTTGGGTCAATTACCCAAGATAGTTTCCTAAAATGTGTGCCTCACTTGAAGTTAGGTATTGTGATTACTATTGATGGGTTTACATTGGGTACCAATTTCAAATGTAAGTGCTCATAAGTTTCCCTATGAGGCTTTAATTGTGGAAAAAAGAAGAACGATAAACTCAAGTCTTTCTTCTAATTGATTGTGAGATCGATTACCTCCTTCCATATCTTTATAGCGTGATCGTCCTAAGTCTTATAATTAATATTAAAAAAAAAAATTATATCAATCAACCTCTTTAACCTCTATACTTTATTAGCAAAACTTTTCTTACCCTTATAGATATCGAGAAGATAAGATTTTCCTTCCCTTTTTAACCTCCACTTGTTATCTCTTCTCAACAAGATAGTATCTCTATCACATAAATACATGCTCTAAATTAAAACTTCACATACATATAACGACATAATATCACACTTCAACTTGTTACGTCGAAAGGCGTACACCTATTGACAATGGGCA
>ML809173.1:71531-89172 GCA_009831015.1 Picea engelmannii
GGTGACACACTCTTTCATCCCATGGCGTTTTAGGAATTGACCAACGCCGAGTTTCACTATGGAGCTCGTGAGAATTTGTTCTTATCTTAGCAATGCTTATTTTTTTCTTTACACTTGGAAAAATAGATAGATAATTTTGATCTTCTAGATTACGGTTGATTACATCTTTATAATACCTTAATTTTCTTTTTCCTCTAACTCTTTATCACAACACATTTTTTCCCTAAATTTTGATTTGAGGTTTTTTTTAATAGTATCTTTATTTTGCAAAAGGTTTCTTCCATGATTCCTCAATAGTTTAGCGTAGACCGGGCGTCTTTATGCCATCTTTGCTTGAGTCAATGGTGGTTATGACTTGATTTTGAAGCAATTTTAGGTAGGCTCTTTTCTTACATGTTGTTTAACTTGTTCTTATACATTAGGTATCTAGTCATAGCCATGCTCTCAATGGGGGAGAGGCTTTTTTCTAGGAGGAGGATGGGATAGAGCGTATTTCCTTTCATTTTGAGATTATAGGTTATAAAATTCTTTTGTATTTGCTCTATCTTTCTCTAGGATTCACGAGAGATACTACAACCCCAGACTTCACATCCATAAAGAATAATAGGTGTAATAAGAGTCTCAAAGAGGAGTTTCTTCTTATCCCAACTCCAAAGATCAACGGATTTACAATTGTTTTCAAGCCCATAATAAAAATTATTCAAAAAAATTGAAAAATATAAAAATGTTGTTCTTTTATATGGATTTATTTAGATTAAAAATATAAAATTATGTATCCTCCATTGATAAATATAAAGTGATTATAGTTATACATTTATTAAATTAGATTTGAAATTTTAACTAACTTTTTATTATCTAAATAAATTTAAATAAAATGATTAAGAATATCTTTTCAAATACTATGCACAAAATTTAAAATGTTATTTTATTGTTTCAAATATTGCATATAATATTTAAAATATAATAATATTTTGATAATGATTAATTTTTAGTCTAATTATTATTAAAATGGGAAAAAATGTTTTATTATAAAATTAGATTATTTTATTATTTATTATATCAATTAATATATTTGAATTTATCCATGGTGATGATGATGGCCATGAGGAGGATGAGTAGGAGGATGGGGATAATGATGATGATGGTGACAATGAGGACAATGATGATTAAAATTACTAGGATAACATTGACAATGACAATGAAGAATATTTGGATTTATTTGAATTAAAAATATAATATGTATTCTTCATTGATAGATATTTATAGATATTTGCTCTTAAATATTTATTAAACTAGATTTGAAATTTTAACTCAATTTTTTTATTATCTAAGTAAATTTAAATAAAATTATGAATAATATTGTTTCAAACACTATATACAAAATTTAAAATGTTATTTTATTGTTTCAAGCATTGCATAAAAAAAATTTAGAATACAATAATAAATGGATAATGTTATTTTTTAATGAAATTATGATTATTATAAATTTGATAGCAGTATTGGTATGTTTTTCAATTGATATGGATTTTTTTATTGAAATTTTCATGATTTGGAGTCAAAAGTTTTAGATATATTGTTAGACAGACATACAAAAACTAATGGTGCAATTTTTTCATGTCTCAAATTCTTACCTTATTTTAATTCTTATTAGATTTATAGTTGAAAAAATAATATACGGTAAAAATTATAAAATTGATTACAATTTAATTGTTAATTAATATTGATGATAATAATTATTAATTATTATCAATATAGTTATTTAAGGAAAATTATGTTTTTTAACCAATCAAAAGTAAGTAGTTCTAAATCTTATTTCAAAAGATGGTCTCAAAATAAAAAATTCTTACTCATTTTAATTTTTATTAGATTTATAGTTAAAAAAATAATATATGTTGAAAGTTATAAAATTAATCAAAAATTAATTGTTAATTAATATTGATGATATCAATGATTAATTATTGTCAATATCAATATAGTTATTTAAGAAAAAATATGTTTTTTACCCAATTAAAAGTAGTTCTAAATCCTACTCAAGAAAGATCATCTCAAAATCAAAAGAGATGCTTTCAATTTCAAATAATATCTCCAAAACAAAAATAGTTTAATATCAAATATATACTTAAACTTAATTTTATACATAAAAATAAAAACATATTCCTTATTGTTACATATTTACCCTCTATATAAGAGAGAATTGCTCTTGTGACCTTCCTTTTAGTGTTTTTAGTCTTTTTGTTTCTCCTGTCTAGTACCACCAACTGTAACATTACTTTAGATTATTTATTAATATTAATTTTAAGGTTTCTATAAATACTAGAGTGCTAATTATTTTAAACCTTTATTTTAAAATACTAACAAAAATCCTTTCATTTATTAATAATTTTCCTCATACTTTTTACTATTTTCACTAAAACATTTTACTCTACCATTAATAAAATTTTAGTAACATTGATAAATAAAACAAAATTACAATCATAACTTTAATACTATTATTATAAAAACTTATTTCTAATTCATGCTCTTTTAGGATTTTAGTATTCACAAGATTACTATAACATTATTTTATAATTTTATCTTAACTTTTTGTTTTATAAACATTTCTTTAAACAATTTAATAGTTAATATTTATTGTTTTTCCTCTAGTCTTTTATCCTTGACTATGTGTCATGATATTAAAAGTTTACAATCAATCTTAAAAGAAACACTATAAACAATACTCATCACATAAATCTTAATAGCAAGAGAGAATTTTTAAATTAAATTATAATATATTTTATTAATTTCATTCATTGTAATCAGTTTTTTTAGTTGTTTTTTCTAATATAATAATAAATAATACTTATAATCTATTCTTAAGGTTACTCTCAAGCCACACATAAATTGGTGTATGAGATCCTTTTGTTTCTGGGACAAAGGGACTTTCTATGAGAAGGGATATGACTACTAAAATATATAAAAATATGCATACTCTATCCTTTTTGGAATTGAACTGTAACCTCCAAAAACTAAACACATAATTTTAACCATTAAACTCACTCAAATTAAAATATACATCACTCTTGTTATTTAAAAAACATATAATTATATATTTTAAAAAAATGTTATATATATATATATATATATATATATATTCCAAACAATATATCTACAAAATTTATAAAAATTTATAATAAAAAAAACATTGGTGCAAAGTTTCTTTGAAAACGAAATCCAATATTGACCCGAGATGCCAAGTGTGCAATACTTCAAAATAGAGAGTGTCAAAGATGTCATGGTCATGACAACAATGATTTATCTTAAGGGGCCACTTGCCTCTCATTTTGTCATGAAAACAATTATTTCTATTAATGGACCACATGATTTTCTTCTGTTTTTATGTTTAGCTCGAACGAAAATGCACATACTTATATGATATGGTTAAGTGGGAGAAAACAATTTTGTGAGATTTTACTAATGTTTTAAAAAATTGATATTTTGCAATAAAATGTATGATTGATGAATTATGTTGTTGGTATGGTTTAGGAATTATGTTGTTGGATTTAGTTTCCAAATAATTTTGTTAAATGATTTTATTATTATTAATATTTWAAAAAAAAAGTTTGCAYGGGTGTAGATCTATTGATATGTGCAATGTAAACGGAAGGAATTGTGTAAAGAAGATCTCAAGTTTTCGATTATCACTCGACTTTATCTGTGTTCTATTTTTGCTGGATGATATATCATACAAGTACTAAAACGACGACTTTATCTGTGTTCTATTTTTGCTGGATGATATATCATACAAGTACTAAAACGACGGGGCCGATTCCCCAATATAAAAAATAATAATATTTAAAAAAAATGAGATAAAGTTTTCAAATTAACATGTTGAAATAAATATAGTTAAAGAATTATGTTATTGGATGTAAAATGAAGTTGTGAAATTTTTTATATCATGTGATGGTCTATTAACAACATGTGGTATTTGTTTGTTGTCTCTTTTTAATAAAAGATATATTATAATGAAATATGTTTCATTTTTATCATTTAAAAAATATAATTATATATGAAAGGTTAAATTTTTATAGAGTGATTGGTTTAGACGGATCTAATAAAATATATATTATAATAAAATATATTCTATTTTTTTTCATTTAAAAAAATATAATTCTATATGAAAGATTAAATTTTAATAGAGTGATTGGTTTAGATGTATGTAGTTTTATACGGTTAAAAATATATTATTTTTTCATTAAAAATAAAGTATACATCATATAAAATGATAAAAAATATTTTTAAAAATTAAAAAAAATATAAAAATGTTGTTCTTTTATATAGATTTATTTAGATTATCCTCCATTGATAAATATTAAAGTGATTGTGGTTATATATTTATTAAATTAGATTTGAAATTTTAAATGATTTTTTATTATTTAAACAAATTTAAATAAAATTATTAAGAATATCGTTTCAAACACTATGCACACAATTTAAAATGTTATTTTATTTTTTCAAATATTTTTTTATATAGATTTATTTAAATTAAAAATATAAAATTATGTATCCTCTATTGATAAATATTGGAGTGATTGTGGTTATATATTTATTAAATTAGATTTGAAATTTTAAATGATTTTTTATTATCTAAACATATTTAAATAAAAAATTTAAGAATATCGTTTTAAACATTATGCACAAAATTTAAAATGTTAATTTATTTTTTCAAATATTGCTTATAAAATTTAAAATAGAATAATATTTTGAGAATGATTAATTTTTAATCTAAGAAAAAATATTTTATTATAAAATTAGATTATTTTATTATTTATTATATCAATTAATATATTTGAAATTATTGATGGTGATGGCCATGAGGAGGAGGAGCACGAGGACGGTGACAATGATGAGGATGCCATTAATGACGACGAGGATGAGGACAATGATGACAATGACAATGATAACGACGATGACAATGAGGATGACAATGACGAATATATGGATTTATTTGGATTAAAATATAACAGGTACCCTTCATTGATAGATAATTGTGCTTAAATATTTATTAAAGTAGATTTGAAATTTTAACTAAATTTTTTATTATCTAAGTAAATTTAAATAAAATTATGAAGAATATTGTTTCAAACAGTACACACAAAATTTAAACTGTTATTTTATTGTTTCAAGCATTTCATAAAAAATTTAGAATACAATAATATTTTGATAATGTTATTTTTTAATGGAATTATGATTAAATTGAAAAAATGATATTATAAAATTAGATTACTCTATTTATTCTATTATTTATCATATCGATTGATATATTTGAAATTAATGATGATGATGATGATGATGAAGACGACGACGACAATGACGGTGGCGGTGATGACGACGACGACGAAAGCAGGGACAACGACGATGACGGTGGCAGCGATGACGACGACGACGAAATCAACGACAACGGTGGCGGCAATGACAACTATGACTATGATAATGATGATGACAATTATGATGAGGAGGAGGAGGAGGACAATGGTGAATAAGAAAAATAGTGTTCACTTAGACAATAATTGGTCTATCGAACCTTAAGAAACGTAAGGGATTACCTCGATTTTTTTAGAATTTAATTTTTCTGCTAAAAAGGAATTCAAAGAAGAGTTCCAATATCACTATAGTTTTGATGACTCAGAAGGTTAGGAAGGTTGATATTGTGACAAATATTTTGAAAGTGTGATCTAATTTGGGTATAGGAAGGACACTCTATGAGAAATTTATTTTCATCTTCAATCCTTTTTTTTGAAAAAAGAAACTGAACTATATTTATATTTAAATAAGTTTGGGTCAAGGAAAGCAGGAGCCATACAAATTCTCTAAAAATGGCTCACAGCTAGTACATATTTCTATAACTATTACATCAAAATTTGAAACTCTATCCAACTTAATTCCTTGAATTTTTATATTGATTACATCTTTGATATACTAGCATAATAAACGTTGGATTTTAAAAAGAAACTACTGATAAGAAGAATTAGAATCCTGGATTTTTGGGGCTCTTTCCTGTCGTAGAGTTCCATCCTTAATATCCATGGGTGTCATACCTTTGATATTTACTTCCATTAAGAGCATTTCCTTTGTGAGTAGAAAAAATAAATTGATCAATTGAAATAGAGGTCGAGTGTTGAGGGTAAACCAGTGTCTTGAACTACTACAATTCAATCTCCATTAGTTCCATTTTTTATGTCAAGGAGGCCAAAGAAATTTTGAAATACCCCATTTTTCTTGAGAGCCGATGAAACATAGAACAATTGGCCTATCAGATTTCTATATTTAATTCATGCTTTTCTATATTTTTAATTCATGCTTTTATAGGATTTTAGGACTAACAAAATTACTATAAGATTATTTTATAGTTTTATATTAACTTTTGGTTTTATAAATTTCATCATTTTTTTTTGTTTGTTAATTTGTGCAGGACCTGCGATTAACCTGTGGCTTGAGAAACCGCGACTCAGGGGCATCTAAGCCGTCAAAATCACCCGGGGATCGCACCCGGCCTGAGCCACACCAACCCTTAACATGGTTGGATTTTTTGTCCCCGCATGTTTCGAACCAGTGACTTTAACATCACGGAGTGGCTTAACAACACACTCTATCACCGACTATCCTACACCTCGGGGACTTTATAAATTTCATCATTAAAACTATGGCTTTAATACTATTATTATAAAAACCTATTTTTAATTCATGCTTTTTTAGGATTTTAGGACTAACAATATTACTATATAAGATTATTTTATAGTTTTATATTAACTCTTAGTTTAATAACTTTCATCTTTGGCTATGTGCAGTGAAGATGGATTTTGATATGAATCCAAAATGTTGATAATCAATTTTAAAAGAAATACTATAAAGAATATTCACCACAGAAATCTTAATAGCAAGAGAGAATTTTTAAATTAAATTATAATATATTTTATGAATTTCATTCATTGTAATGAGTTTTTTAGGTTGTTTTTTTTTAGTATAATAATAAATAATATTTATAATTTATTTTTAAGGTCACCCTCAAGTTAGGCATCAATTGGTGTATGATACTTCTTGTTTGTGGGACAAGGGACCCTATGGAAAGGGATATGACTATTAAAATCTATAAAAGTATGCATACCTATCCTCTTTGAATTACACTGTGACTTTTAAAGAAAAAACACATATTCTTAATCATTAAACTCACTCAAGCCAAAATATAATTCAATCTTATTATTTAAAAATTATATAATTATATATTTAAAAAAATTTGTTATATATATATATATATATAATGCAAAGTTTCCTTTCAAAACTAAATCCAATATTGGCCCGAGATGCCAAGTGTGCAATACTTCAAAATGTAATGAAAACAATGATTTCTCTTAAGGCGCCACTTGCCTCTCATTTTGTGATGAAAAAAATGATTTCTCTTAATGGACCACATGACTTTCATTCTGTTTTTATGTTTAGCTCGAACGAAAATGCGCATACTTATATGGTTATAGGGATAAAACAATTTTGTGAGATTTTACTAATGTTTTTAAAAATTGACATTTTGCAATTAAAGGTACAATTGAGGAATTATGTTGTTGGTATGGTTGAGGAATTATGTTATTGGATTTAGTGCAGCAAACAATTTTGTTAAATGATTTTTTCAATATATTTAAAAAATTATGATTAAGTTCAAATTAATATGTGAAAAAAAATATAGTTGAGAGTTATGTTGTTGGATGCATAATGAAGAATTAAAGGTACAATTGAGGAATTATGTTGTTGGTATGGTTGAGGAATTATGTTGTTGGATTTATTGCAGCAAACAATTTTGTTAAATGATTTTTTCAATATATTTAAAAAATTATTATTAAGTTCAAATTAATATGTGAAAAAAAATATAGTTGAGAGTTATGTTGTTGGATGCAGAATGAAGTGAAATTGATTATATCATTTGATGGTAATTTTTTTAATGGTATTTGTTAAATTTTTTTAATATAAAAAAATATTATAATGAAATATGTTTTATTTTTGTTATTTAAAAAATATAATTGTATATGAAAGGTTAAATTTTAATAGAATGATCATTTTAGATGGATCTAGTTTTGTATGGTTAAAGAAGAAATTGTTTTTTTATTAAAAATAAAGTATATATCATATAATGATGATGATGATTAACATCCACTAAGATCTAATTGGTCTATTGGACCTTAAGAGGGTAAGTGATTACTTGTGATTCTTTAGAATTTTGTTTCTGTGCTCGAAAAGCATTAAGAGAAGCTTTCCAAGATCACCATACTTTTGTTGAGTTAAGAGGTTAGGAAGGTTGGTAGTGTGATCAATATTTTGAAAATGAGATCTAATATGGGTATAGGCTGAACAATCTAAGAGAAAGGGTTTTTCATCTTCAACCTTCTTAGTGTCACAAAGGTGACACACTCTTTCATCCCATGACGTTTTAGGAGTTGACCAACACCCAGTTTCACTATGGAGCTGGTGAGAATTTGTTCTTATCTTAGCAATGCTTATTTTATTCTTTACACTTGGCAAAACACATAGATAATTTTGATCTTATAGATTAGGGTTGATTACATCTTTATAATACCTTAATTTTCTTTTCCCTCTAACTCTTTATCACACTACATTTTTTCCCTAAATTTTGATTTGACGTTTGTTTTAATAGTATCTTTATTTTGCAAAATTGTTTCTTCCATGATTCCCCAATAGTTTAGCGAAAACTGGGCGTCTTTATGCCATCCTCCCTTGAGTCGATGGTGGTTATGACTTGATTTTGAAGCAATTTTAGGTAGCCTTTTGTCTTCCATGTTGTTTAACTTGTTCTTATACATTGGGTATCTAGTCATAGTCATGCTCTCAATGGGGGAGAGGCCTGTTTCTACGAGGAGGATGGGATAAGGTGTATTTCCTTTAATTTTGAGATTATAGGTTATAAAATTGTTTTGTATTTGCTCTATCTTTCTCCAGGATTCAAGAGAGATACTACAGCCCCAGACTTCACATCCATAAACAATAACAAGTGTAACAAGAGTCTCAAAGAGGAGTTTCTTCTTATCCCAACTCCAAAGATCAACCGATTTACAATTGTTTTCAAGCCCATAATAAAAGTTATTCATAAAAATTGAAAAATATAAAAATGTTGTTCTTTTATATGAATTTATTTAGATTAAAAATATAAAATTATGTATCCTCCATGGATAAATATAAAGTGATTGTGGTTATATATTTATTAAATTAGATTTTAAATTTTAACTAATTTTTTATTATCTAAATAAATTTAAATAAAATGATTAAGAATATATTTTGAAATACTATGCACAAAATTTAAAATGTTATTTTATTGTTTCAAATATTGCATATAAAATTTAAATATAATAATATTTTGATAATGATTAATTTTTAATCTAATTATTAATAAAATAGGAAAAAATGCTTTATTATAAAATAAAATTATTTTATTATTTATTATATCGATTAATATATTTGAAATTATTGATGGTGATGGTGATGGTGATGGCCATGAGGAGGATGAGTAGGAGGATGAAGACAATGATGAGAATGGTGACTATGAGGACAATGATAATGATGACTAACAATACTAGTATAACATTGACAATAACAATGAAGAATATTTGGATTTATTTGGATTAAAAATATAACATGTATTCTTCATTGATAGATACTTATAGATATTTGTTCTTAAATATTTATTAAACTTGATTTGAAAGTTTAACTTAATTTTTTATTATTTAAATAAATTTAAATAAAATTATGAATAATATTGTTTCAAACACTATACACAAAATTTTAAATGTTATTTTATTGTTTCAAGCATTACATAAAAAATAAATTAGAATACAATAATAAATGGATAATGTTATTTTTTAATGAAATTATGATTATTATAAATTTGATGGCAGTATTGGTATGTTTTTTTTTTTTTTTAAGTAAAAAAGATAGTACCTGCTATATTAAGTTATTAGAGAAACATTGACAAAATACACAGAGATATAGTCGTCCTGAGCCACCAAAAATGTTGTTGTTTTACCGGAAACCAGCATAGTTTGGAGTGAGATGAGTCTAGGAGGGTAAGCTAAAAACTGTTTTTCCCTCTATCCTGCCCGAAGGAAACTGGGATAGATGGCCATAGTTCAAGTTTACATATAGAAACATCATGATTAAACATAAAAAAAACTAGCATAGGAGAAATTAGATACCCGGTCACCTATCTCCCTTTCCTGTCTGCTGCGTGGACCTGGCTAGGATGGCGAACAGCTGTGCACAGAATGGACATTTCCTCTTTGTTGGAGCGTTGGAGTATGCGTCAAGGAGCAAGTCTAGATGTTGTCCCATGAGGAGGGCTCTGTGCTCTTGGTCTGCCATGTGGCCTTGGAGTTCGAACACCAGAGCCAGATGCTCTGCACAGAGGAGTGGACCATGCAAGTCATGATTACATACGTCGTCGAAGGTTTCGTTCCCCACTTCCACGTTCATCCCTACTCTAGCCTCGATCACATTCATTCCTGCTCTAGCCACATCCGCCTTCATCCCTGCTCTGGTCTCGTCCACGTTCCTTTCTACGCAAGCATTGTCCTGAGCCTCGTCCTCATTCATTTCCTTCTCAGCATGGTTGGTGGGGTTGTAGTCACCCGTCCATAGTATGTCTTCAATGATACAAACAGGGAATTCGTCTACCAGCTCATCTTTAGGACCACTATCGGCCTGTAAATCCGGCGCCATGGATTGGGGTTCCAGGGTGGTCACTAATTCCTCCAGGTATGATGTTTTGTCAACATAGCAGGTTGGAAAGTCATCTGCAACGTCTCCCTCTAGACTGCTTCCAGGCTCAATTTCCATGGTATGAATGCTATGCTCTGTCCCAGGCTCAACAATAATGGCGTGTAGTGCCAATTGGTCAGCACGTACCCTTTGCCAGAGAATGGAAGTCGCCATCGACAGAGCACATTCCAGGTTCTTCCTCCTTTGCCTTTTCTCTTTGTGGGTGTACTAGGCTGAGCCTTGGCAAGGCCTGCCTTGATTCCTAGTCATTGTTGATGAAGGGTGGATAAAAATACAGAGAGAATGCACCGAAACGAAAGTGAGCCAAGATGATAGGGAACCAAAGCTACACCATAGCTCCCAACCAGCGGGGAGGTCCAAAACGAGAGAAAACCAGCTCTGTCCAGGCTTTCAAATTTTCAAATTACCAAATGACAAATTTGCCTGGCTTCCCATTAACCCTATCATATTGAGTGTGGTCTGAGTGAGAGATTTCGCGCGAGGGAAGATTCCCTCTTCTGTATAGTGGTTGTGATGGCCGGCTACCATCATAAATGCGGAGAGGATGGGTGGTGGTCATAATCATTTAAGTTGTGGCTTGATGCTAAGCCATGTGGCAAGGCGTCGCCGCATGTCACCCTATCCGAGGGTATTGGTATGTTTTTTAATTGATATGGATTTTTTTATTAAAATTTTCATGATTTGGAGCCAAAAGTTTTAGATATATTATTAAATATACATACAAAAACTAATGATGCAAATTTTACATGTCTCAAATTCTTACCTCATTTTAATTTTTATTAGATTTATAGTTGAAAAAATAATATAGGGTGAAAGTTATAAAATTGATTAGAATTTAATTGTTAATTAATATTGATGATAATAATTATTAATTATTATAATATAGTTATTTAAGGAAAATTATTTTTTTTAACCAATCAAAAATAAGTAGTTCTAAATTTTATTTCAAAAGAATGATCTCAAAATAAAAATTATTACCTCATTTTAATTTTTATTAGATTTATAGTTAAAAAAATAATATATGTTGAAAATTATAAAATTAATCAAAATTTAATTGTTAATTAATATTGATGATAACAATGATTAATTATTATGAATATCAATATAGTTATTAAGTTTAAATTAATATGTGAAAAAAATATTGTTGAGAGTTATGTTGTTGGATGTAGAATGAAGTGAAATTGATTATATCATGTGATGGTATATTTTTTAATGGTATTTGTTGTATTTTTTTAATATAAAAAATATTATAATGACATATGTTTATTTTTGTTATTTAAAAAATATAATTGTATATGAAAGGTTAAATTTTAATAGAATGATCATTTTAGATGGATCTAGTTTTGTATGGTTAAAGAAGAAATTGTTTTTTTATTAAAAATAAAGTATACATCATATAATGATTATGATGATTATTGTCCACTAAGATCGAATTGGTTTATCGGACCTTAAGAGGGTAAGTGATTTCTTTGTGATTCTTTAGAATTTTGTTTCTGTGCTCAAAAAACATTAAGAGAAGCTTTCCAAGATCACCATACTGTTGTTGAGTTAAGAGGTTAGGAAGGTTGGTAGTGTGATCAATATTTTTAAAATGAGATCTAATATGGGTATAGGTTGGACAATCTAAGAGAAATTGTTTTTCATCTTCAACCTTCTTAGTGTCACAAAGGTGACACACTCTTTCATCCCATGGCGTTTTAGGAATTGACCAACGCCCAGTTTCACTATGGAGCTCGTGAGAATTTGTTCTTATCTTATCAATGCTTATTTTTTTCTTTACACTTGGCAAAATAGATAGATAATTTTGATCTTCTAGATTAGGGTTGATTACATCTTTATAATACCTTAATTTTCTTTTTCCTCTAACTCTTAATCACATCACATTTTTTCCTTAAATTTTGATTTGACGTTTTTTTTAATAGTATATTTATTTTGCAAAATGGTTTCTTCCATGATTCCCCAATAGTTTAGCGAAGACCGGGCGTCTTTATGCCATCCTCCCTTGAGTCGATGGTGGTTATGACTTGATTTTGAAGCAATTTTAGGTAGCCTTTTGTCTTCCATGTTGTTTAACTTGTTCTTATACATTAGGTATCTAGTCATAGTCATGCTCTCAATGGGGGAGAGGCTTGTTTCTATGAGGAGGATGGGATAGGGTGTATTTCTTTTAATTTTGAGATTATAGGTTATAAAATTCTTTTGTATTTGCTCTATCTTTCTCTAGGATTCAAGAGAGATACTACAGCCCAAGACTTCACATCCATAAAGAATAACAGGTGTAACAAGAGTATCAAAGAGGAGTTTCTTCTTATCCTAACTCCAAAGATCAACTCATTTACAATTATTTTCAAGCCCATAATAAAGATTATTCATAAAAATTGAAAAATATAAAAATGTTGTTCTTTTATATGGAATTATTTAGATTAAAAATATAAAATTGTGTATCCTCCATTGATAAATATAAAGTGATTGTGGTTATATATTTATTAAATTAGATTTTAAATTTTAATTAACTTTTTATTATCTAAATAAATTTAAATAAAATGATTAAAAATGTCTTTTCAAATACTATGCACAAAATTTAAAATGTTATTTTATTGTTTCAAATATTGCATATAAAATTTAAATTGTAATAATATTTTGATAATGATTAATTTTTAATCTAATTATTATTAAAATAGAAAAAAATGTTTTATTATAAAATTGGATTATTTTATTATTTATTATATCGATTAATATATTTGAAATTATTGATGGTGATGGTGATGTCCATGAGGAGGATGAGTAGGAGGATGGAGACAATGATAATGATGGTCAGGATGAGGACAATGATAATGATGACTAAGATGACTAAGAATATTAGGATAACATTCACAATTACAATAAAGAATATTTGGCTTTATTTGGATTAAAAATATAATGTGTATCCTTTATTGATAGATACTTATAGATATTTGTTCTTAAATATTTATTAAACTAGATTTGAAAGTTTAATTCAATTTTTTATTATTTAAGTAAATTTAAATAAAATTATGAATAATATTGTTTCAAACACTATACAAAAAATTTAAAATGTTATTTTATTGTTTTAAGCATTGCAAAAAAAAAAATAGAATACAATAATAAATGGATAATGTTATTTTTTAATGAAATTATGATTATTATAAATTTGATGGCAATATTGGTATGTTTTTTAATTGATATAGATTTTTTTATTGAAACTTTCATGATATGGAGCCAAAAGTTTTAGATATATTATTAGACATATATACAAAAACTAACTAACGATACAAATTTCACATGTTTCAAATTCTTTCCTCATTTTAATTCTTATTAGATTTATAGTTGAAAAAATAATATAGGGTGAAAGTTATAAAATTGATTAAAATTTAATTGTTAATTAATATTGATGATAATAATGATTAATTATTATCAATATAGTTATTTAAGGAAAATTAATTTTTTTAACCAATAAAAAATAAGTATTTTTAAATCTTATTTCAAAAGGATGATCTCAAAATAAAAAATTCTTACCTCATTTTAATTTTTATTAGATTTATAGATAAAAAAATAGTATATGTTGAAAATTATAAAATTAATCAAAATTTAATTGTTAATTAATATTGATGATAACAATGATTAATTATTATCAATATCAATATAGTTATTTAAGAAAAAATATGTTTTTTAACAAATTAAAAATAGTTCTAAATCCTATTAAAAAAAGATGATCTCAAAATCAAAAGAGGTGCTTTCAATTTCAAATAATATCTCCAAAATAAAAATAGTTTAATATCAAATATATACTTAAATTAAATTTTATACATGAAAATAAAAACATATTCCCTATTGGTACATATTTACCCCTATATAAGAGAGAATTGCTCTTGTGACCTTCTTTTTAGTGTTTTTAGTCTTTTTGTTTCTCCTGTCTAGTACCACCAAGTACCATTACTTTAGATTATTTATTAATATTAATTTTAAGGTTTCTATAAATACTAGAGTACTAACTATTTTAAACCCTTATTTTAAAATACTAACAAAAATCCTTTCATTTATTAATAGTGTTCCTCATACTTTTTACTATTTTCACTAAAACATTTTACTCTATCATCAAAAATATTTTACTATTTTCACTAAAACATTTTACTCTATCATCAAAAATATTTTAGTAACATTAATAAATAAAACAAAATTAAAACCATAACTTAATACTATTACTATACAAACTTATTTTTAATTCATGTTCTTTTAGGATTTTAGGACTCACAAGATTACTATAACATTATTTAATAGTTTTATCTTAACTTTTAATTTTATAAACTTTTTTTTAAACAATTTAATATTTATTGTTTTTCCTTTAGCTTTTTATCCTTCGCTATGTGTCATGATATTAAAAGTTGATAATCAATTTTAAAAGAAACACTACAAACACTACTTATCACATAAATTTTAAGGGATCCTTTATGAGAAGAGATATGACTACTAAAAAAAATGCATACTCTATCTCCTTTGGAATTGAATTGTAATCTCCAAAAAGAAAATACATATTCTTAAACATTAAACTCACTCAAATTAAAATATATATTACTCTTGTTATTTAAAAAATATATAATTATATATTTAAAAAAAATATCATATATATAATATATATTTCCAAACAATATATCTACAAAATTTATAAAAATTAAAAAAAAAAATTGGTGCAAAGTTTCTTTGAAAACGAAATCCAATATTGACCCGAGATGCCAAATGTGCAATACTGAAAAATAGAGAGTGTCAAAGATGTCATGGTCATGACAACAATGATTTATCTTAAGGCGCCACTTGCCTCTCATTTTGTCATGAAAACAATGATTTCTATTAATGGACCACATGATTTTCATTCTGTTTTTATGTTTAGCTCGAACGAAAATGCACATACTTATATGGTTAAGTGGGAGAAAACAATTTTGTGAGATTCTACTAATGTTTTAAAAAATTGACATTTTGCAATAAAAAGGTATAATTGATGAATTATGTTGTTGGTATGTTCTAAGAATTATGTTGTTGGATTTAGTTTTTAAACAATTTTGTTAAATGATTTTATTAATATTTAAAAAAAAAAAGTTTGTAGGGGTGTAGATCGATTGATATGTACAGTGTAAATGGAAGGAATTGTGGAAAGGAGGTTTTAAGTTTGATTATCACTTCGTTTTATCTATGTTTCATGCTTACGAGATGACATATCATAATATCATAAGAGTATTAAAACAGCGAGTTGCTAATTCCCCAATATAAAAAATAATAATATTTAAAAAAAATGTGATGAAGTTTTCAAGTTAACATGTGAAAAAAAATATAGTTAAAAAATTATGTTATTAGATGTAGAATGAAGTTGTGAAATTTATTATATCCTGTGATAGTCTATTAACAACATGCGGTATTTGTTAGTTGTTTCTTTTTAATAAAAAATATGTTATAATGGAATATGTTTCATTTTTATCATTTAAAAAAATATAATTATATATGAAAGGTTAAATTTTTATAGAGTGATTGGTTTAGACGGATCTAATAAAAAATATATTATAATGAAATATATTTTATTTTTTTCATTTAAAAAAAATAATTCTATATGAAAGATTAAATTTTAATAGAGTGATTGCTTGAGATGTATGTAGTTTTGTACGGTTAAAAAAATATTATTTTTTCATTAAAAACAAAGTATACATCATATAAAATGATAAAAAATATTCCTAGAAATTAAAAAAAATAAAAATGTTGTTCTTTTATATGGATTTATTTAGATTATCCTCCATTGATAAATATTAAAGTTATTGTGTTTATATATTTATTAAATTAGATTTGAAATTTAACTGATTTTTTATTATCTAAACAAATTTAAATAAAATTATTAAGAATATCGTTTCAAACACTATGCTCAAAATTTAAAATGTTATTTTATTTTTTCAAATATTCTTTTATATAAATTTATTTAAATTAAAAATATAAAATTATGTATCATTTATTGATAAATATTAAAGTGATTGTGGTTATATATTTATTAAATTAGATTTGAAATTTTAAATGATTTCTTATTATCTAAACAAATTTAAATAAAATTATTAAGAATATCGTTTCAAACACTATGCACAAAATTTAAATTGTTATTTTATTTTTTCAAATATTGCTTATAAAATTTAAAATATAATAATATTTTGATAATGATTAATTTTTAATTTAAGAAAAAGTGTTTTATTACAAAATTAGATTAGTTTATTATTTATTATATCAATTAATATAATTGAAATTATTGATGTGATGGTGATGATGAGGAGGAGCACGAGGACAGAGACAATGATGAGGATGACATTAATGACGACGACAACAATGATGGCGATGATGACAATGAGGATGACATTGACAATGACAATGACGAATAGATGGATTTATTTGGATTAAAATATAACAGGTACCCTTCATTGATAGATAATTGTGCTTAAATATTTATTAAAATAGATTTGAAATTTTAACTGAATTTTTTATTATCTAAGTATATTTAAATAAAATTATGAAAAATATTGTTTCAAACAGTACACACAAAATTTAAAATGTTATTTTATTGTTTCAAGCATTGCATAAAAAATTTAGAATACAATAATATTTTGATAATGTTATTTTGTAATGAAATTATGATTAAATTGAAAAAAAATTATTATAAAATTAGATTACTCTATTTATTTTATTGTTTATCATATCGATTGATATATTTGAAATTGATGATGATGATGATGATGATGATGATGATGATGATGATGATGATGATGATGATGATGATGATGATGATGAT
>ML809173.1:138956-162234 GCA_009831015.1 Picea engelmannii
AATTTCCTATCAATTTTGGATGTCTATCGCTTACTATTACTTTGGGAAATCCATGAATCCTATGAATTTTATTTATGAACACTTCTTCCACTTGGATTGTAGTATATGTACTTTGAATTCCACAAAATGTGCATATTTTGTGAGTCTATCCATGACCACAAAAATGACATCCTCCCCTTTCGATTTTGGTAAAACTATAATGAATTCCATTGATATATCTTCCCATCATTCATGAGGTATGTGTAAAGCTTGAAGTAATCCTAAAGCCTTACTATCTCTCATTTATTTCTTTGGTACACATGCCATTATCTTACAAATTTTTGAATATATTTCTTCAGTCTTTCCTATAACACCTTGGTTTTGAGTCCCTAGAGATTAATAATGTATTTTTTTTATTCATGAAAGGTTGAAGTACATGTAAATTTGAAAGGATAGAGAGCCTAGAAATGTAATACTTTGAATATATTAATAAAATACATCGATGGATGCAAGACGGACAAGAAAAAAGATATGGGGCTATGATTCCACAAGAGGGGGGGGGCTAAAGGGGATAAGTCTTTTATTATATTTTATTCACCCATATTTGTTTTAGTTGGGAAAGGTGGTTACATGAACTTATTTATTGCATGTAATTATATAATCCTCATTTTTGTCGTTTGGGGGTTCCTCATTCTTTTCGCTACTCATTATTCATTGTTACTCATTCTTAATGCATTCTTCTTATTGGTTTGGGCATGAGAAAGAAATTATGGGAAGAAAAGAACCATTGATTATTGGTTGTAAGTAACAGTTTATTATTCCATAAAGGAATGTATGCATGTGTGCATGAGAATGATGAAAATTGTGAAAGAACTGCCCAAAGATGAGAATCCTTGGAGTTTCCAGCATTGATATTTGCCGACTAGTAGCACTAGAGCCCTAGAAAAGAAGTGTAACAATTCGAGAGAGTGCATTGAAAAGAAAGGGGTTCAATTATTTGGGTCATTCAAGCTGAAGAGGAAGAGAGCTAGTAAACTAGGATTGTTGTGTGGTTAGGAAAATTGTGAGAGATTGTTAGCTAACCGTTGTGTGTTTTAAAGTTGGCCTAGGACCCTGTTGGTATCCCAACGATTTTCTTACCTTTTTATGTCAATTAAACGATCTGTATAGCTGCCTAACTAGGGTCATGAATTTTTATCACTCTTCATGAGCAGTTTCCGAAACGACAATTGTAAGTTGTCACTTTTCCCTATTGTCTATTCATGCTTTGTTTTCATGACTGAAAGCATGAAAACTTGCGACTGTGATTACCATTATGTTTTTAAATTTCATTGAAGGCAAATTGTTCATATGGTTTATTATGGAGTTTTGATTCCTTGCCATGAAGATGTTACTCTSTTTGTTTTGATCCTTTTAATTCCAAGAATGCTTAAGAGATTGATGGTTTTATGAGCAAAGGACCCCCACGATTTGATTTTTTGTATGGTTTTGGTTTGATTCTTGGATACGTTTCTTTTACAAAACTTTTGATTTTTCGATTTTTGACTTACCCAAACTTTGTGATCAAACCCATGATGCGTGCACTTATTTTTGTTTTAATGCTTTGTTCCTAGATCGTACTGAATGCAAAGGTGGCATACGATTTGCAGAATGCCATCATTTATAAGGATGTCCTTGGGCTTCGCAAACCTTATTCGCATGTATTTCAATTAAACGCCCATCCCATCGTATGAGTCTTTACAACGTTCAATGTTGGGCTCGGGGTTATGGCTTTTTTTTGTTTTCACAAACCCTCCCCGTATGTTGTGTTTGTTTGATTACCCTCCCGTCCAGTATGGCTCCTGTCATGAGAATTGAACCAAACGGTATCCAAACCCTACTCTTATACGAAAATGCCAGAGGAGATTTGGAGAGAAGTGGTTGGCTCATTTTCATTAGGAAGTTTCAGTGTTCCAATTTACAGATTGCCCAAGAATTCGCTTTCTCCTTTGATGGTTGTAGAGTGAAAGTTGGTGATGTGAAACTAGAAGTTACTGAGGATTTTCTGAGTCAAGCCACAGGGTTACTAGCAAGTGGTCAAAGATGGTTTAAAAATGCAAAAGTGGAAGAAGTTCCTTGGACCCTGCTGTTTACATCTCAGAAAATAACAAGTTGTGATAAAGGTATGCCCATTTCATTCCTAAAATCTCGGTGGCATGATTTGCTCACTGTGGTAAAGCAATTTTTTACCTGTGAGGGATGTTTTAGGCTTGTATTTTTGTACCATTTGCGTCTGCTTATGAGTTTTATGGGTTTCCCTTTGAATATACCATATTACTTACTCAGGAGTCTTTATAAAATGGGGAAAAGATACAAGAAACACTGATCAAACTCTAGCCTTTTTCATCATGGCCTAGTTAAAATCCTGCTCATACATCAATTAGAGTCACATAATGACAGTTGGGATTCATTCTTAACCCGAAATGGCTATAGTAACCCTGATATGGGGGAGGTAGATAAACTCGTAGTTGAGGAGACCCTTGTCCACTCGACGGTATCTCTCTCACCTCCCCAGACCTGTGCCTCTCCCCCTAACAACGAACCTATGATCGATCCAAGGGTCATTGAAAAGGCCTATCATCAGATTACACATCCAACGACTGTGTTAAAAATGTAAAGAAACCTATAGGAAAGAGATCTAAAAGCAGTGTTGATATAAGTTTTAATAACAAAAGGGTCGGGAGATTGATATCGCAGAGTCTTCATAATAAGACGAATTCTCATGCAAACGTGATCAGCATGATCGAGGTTAATGAGAGTTTTGACTCTGAAATCAATAAATTCCTTGCAGAGGAAGACCCTTTTTCATTCAAGCCACACCCTAATCGACCCTATAACTTTGTCGATAATTTACCTCCTTGTTTGAAAGACAATCCAAAGTTTCCTAGTGTCAAACTTTGCAATGAATCTACTATCCGTATGGATGGCGTTCTGTTCCACCATCATGTTTGTTCTAATGCAACCGCCATAGAGTCAAACTGTGAGGTTTGTCTATCATGGATTGATAGATATTATACTGATATCCCAATTCTATAGTCACGTGTTAAGGCTTTAAAAGATCAGGTCGATGTTTTAATGAAAAAAAACTTGAGGCTCGAGACAGTTATTTAAGGCAAGGAAAAACGTATGAAGACCACAGGTCATGTGATATTTAAAAACATTGAGGCTTCTACAACCATCGCAGATTCCAAGGTTTCATGATACGATTTGATTTCATGGTTAGAGGTATGATCTCTTAAATTAATAGAATGTTTGTTTTCATTCTTAAGTTAGATTATTTGGTTTGTTGAATAAACTATATTTCATTATTAAATTAGTTTGTTTTATTCATTAAATAAAATGAGATTTCATTTACTAAAATAACTAGCTACAAAATCACAAGATTCTGTAGCCAGTTATGTTAATTCGAATTGTGTAAATTAATGACAGAAAACATATCTGAAATCTTTCTATTTTCCTTTACTTTCAGGATATTCAGGGGTCCATGATTTCAAAATTGATCTGAGGCACTCTTAATACCTTCCGGTCATATTTATGATATATTTTGAATGAACATAAATGAACTGTTGTTACTTTTGGAGTATTTAGTAAGATCAGGGTGGTTGCATCCCCCTTTATTTTTGAAATAAATATTTGATCTTAGGAACAGAAACAATTATATTTCCTAAGGCCTTTATAAACCTATCATTTTGTAAACATAGGCATCTTGGCCTAGGGATGGATTATGGACAATTAAACACAGAATTGAATGGAACAAAATGCATATTACAGCTTTAGCTTTTGTGTATGATGTTTTAGTTTAAGTTATGTTTATTTCGATGTGATAATAGATGGTGATTTATTTTGTCTTCATTATTTATCATGAGCTGAAATAATTCATTTTTACGTGTTGTCCATATGTCATGTTTAAGATACAATATAGCGTGATCATCGATTCAATTCAAATTATGAGATTTATCTCTAATTTTCTATTGAATGTTTAAATACAAGTTCTTACAAGAAGATTTATCTCACTGTAGTTACTTGTAAATCATAAGATCACTGTGACTGTCTCCATTATACGTTATGTTATCAAAAATCAGTTTCCAGCATATTGTTTCGCATTTATTCGGAGCAATCTTAAGATTTGTTGCAGGTTTACTTCTCGGATAAGGTGGTTGGATATTCTCTATTGTACATATGTTGGATGTATTAATAGGTTATTCTGTTCTTTTATTTTATTTGCTTGCTTATTATAAATTTTTTTATATATAGTATAATTTTCACTATCTATATCTTTCTATTTAATTAAGTAGTTTAATATTTGATTTTATGAATGCATACAAACGAGAAAACAAACCAAAAACAAAGTATTTTCTCTTTCTTTATTACTGTCATTAAAAGAACCATTTTATATTCAATTTTTATGAGTTCAGATTAAAACTCGTGATTTATACAAATTGTATATATGATAAATAGAACTATTATATAAATATTATTTAGATAAACTGTATATAAATATTTAGATGTACATATATATTTCAGTTATTATTATTTAGTAAGTGATTGTATTTATTTTAGTTATTTTTCACTTTCTTTAGGACTTTAGATTGGCCAACGGAGCCATTAAACCTATCAAAGTGAATTAATCCAAACAACTTGGGTTAATTAGACAACCCCAGACTGGATTCACTCTTCCAGTTGACAAGCGGTCAATTTCGCCTATCAACAAATGGCACTAGAAGGAGGGCCTGAATACTATTAATGGCACTAGGAGGTCGCAAGACTCCTCCCCCACCTACCTGCTCACCTATAGTAAGAATAAGTCATTTTGATGACAACATTGTCCCTCAAAAAGCAACCTGATCAAATGATAATCCACAGATCACCGTTGAACCAGTAACTCCAAACCCCCCAGGGGCCGACGTACAAGAAATTGTTCGTCAATCCCTCATAAGGATGCATAGTGCCTTGGCCCATATCAGACAACTAGGTCGGCCTTTGAACCAACCATTAGAATTCTCTAATATCAGGGAGCAACTTGAAGGTATTGATCTTACCCTAAACCCTATGGATCCAGATCACATCCTCACTCCTGCAACAGGAGGATCTGGTATTCCACCATCACCACCCCCCTTCATCTCCTTCTTCTTCTGGAGAAGAATCATCAGATGAAGGCAGTTCTTCATCTCAGCCTTCAACACCACCCACACCTATGGCCAATCCAAAAAATCCCACTAGACCTTGGCTCGATCAAGATGCAATGGCCATACCTAGACCCCAGCATCCTTTGCCTAAACATCCGAAGAAATGGCTCCCTAAATTTGACCCAGATTCCAAGCAGATTGTTGAGGATCATATCAAAAAATTCATGCTAGCCATTAGGATCCATAGTGTTGAACACGAAGACATAGTATGCAGACTTTTTCCCTACACCTTTCAAAGGAAATGCCTCTACTTGGTACTTTTCCCAACAACCCCACACTATCGTGTCATGGGATAGATTCGAGTCTTGTTTCCTTGAGAAATTCAGAGACCACAAATCCCCTGAAGTTCTAGTCATGGAACTCTCTAGTTTAAAGCTGAACCCCAAAGAAAAAATAAAAGACTTTAATAAAATATTCCTAACATTAAATAATCGAATCCCCACAGACTCAATGCTTGTCGAAAATCTTATCATCGCATACTACACGAAAGCCTTATACCAAAACATAGCCATTTGGGTAAAAAGGTCCAAAAAAGCCACATTGTTAGAAGCCTTCGAAGAGGCGAGTCAAATCAAGAGAGATATTCTCAGCCTAAAAGACAATACCTGTAACAAGGCAGAGACTACTTCATCCCCCAAGAAGAAAATAAAAATTCTTCCTAGACCTCCCCAAAACAAAACTCAATCAGATAGTTCGGATCTAGAAAGCTTACAGAAGGTCGTTCAAAAGTTGTCTAATCAGGTTATAGATTTGAGAAGATCGGCTGAAGAAGATTCTTCAAGAAAATGGCCTTACAAACCCCCTTTTAGAAGGCCTTTTCCCACAAACCGTCCTAACTCAAATTCTGAAGGCCTAAATCTAGAAAGCTTACAATTTGCTATTCAAATGATTCTAGAGGCACATGATAACTTGATTCCTCTTGAGATTCCTGAAGACGTGGTTGAACAAGAGATAGTGGAAGAGGACGAATCCTCTCCCAACATTTTCGGGCATTTTTCGGATAGCATTTTTCAAGCTAATTTCGAAACAGTGCATCCTTACAATACCAGGAGCAAGACAACAAATAAATCTTCTTCTGAAATCAGAACTAATGCACCTCAAAAATAGTCTAAATCAATTGAAACGAAACAAAATCCAGCAGCTCGAAGTTAGAAGTATGATTTGATTGAGGATTTCAAAAAACTTAGAGCTGACATTTATGTTTATGAATTATTAAAATTCCCTTTTCTTCTGCAAAAGATGCTACAAAATATTGCAGAAAATAGCAAAAGAAACAATCCGAACAACAACAAAGTTGTTGAAAATAGCCCCAAAACACCTCAAAAGGTCTCCGTCAAAACAACGCTAGAGTCTTCTGATAAAAGAGACCTTGCTATAAAAAGTGTAACAAATGTAGATAAACTAGTTTCAGGGGCTGGGACTAAAAAACAACAAACTTTTGTTGTTAATACTCGTAGAAATGTCCCACCCTTTTTGTTGACTTTTGAATTTTTCAATAGGAATGTACATAACTGCATGGTAGATTCAGGTGCATCATCAAACATAATGCCTTGGTCTTTCTGTCAAAAAATTAATGCCGAAGTTCAACCTTCCAGCCTGAAAATTATTTAGCTTGATCAAACTAGTGTTAAAGTGATAGGTGAATTAAAAAATGTGCTTATCAGATTATCATCTAATCCTAAAGTCCATCAAGTTATTGATATTATTTTCGTTGATATCCCTGAAGTATATGGCTTGTTTTTAAGTAGAGATTGGTCCGAACAGCTACATGGTTATTTTGCAATGGATTGGTCTCATTTGTGGCTGCCCGAGAATGGAAAGCCTAACAGAATCAAGGTAAATTGTGAGTGTTAGCTTAAGTTCACGGTAACCGATTTAAATGATCCTATTGAACCATTCACTACTTCCGCCAATTCAACTGAAATATAGGGGATGGACACTTTTTTCAGAAATTTCATGGCTAAAACTTCTACCATTACTGACCCAGAACAAAATTCTGAAATTATGACATGCACACAGTCGACAACCTTCTCTCAGTGGTCACACGCACCTGATGAAAATCAAATCTAGTCTCTTTACTTCGAAGGATCTAAATCTAAGGAAGGAGCTGGTGCAGGGTGCATGCTCATTGATCTAGCAGGTAACAAAACTTTGATCACTTGCCAGTTAGAATTTGAATGCACAAACAATACGGTCGAATACGAGGCTCTTCTACAAGGTCTCAAAAAAACACTAGATTTGAGGATTCAAAATTTGACTGTCTTTGGTGATTCAGAAATTATGGTTAGACAGGTAAAAAATTCTATCTGGACTATTTATCTCCACATCTGAAAAGCTATCAGACTGAGGTATGGAATTTAATGAACAATTTTTCTGCATTTAACATTAATTCTATTCCAAGATTGAATCATTTTGAGGCTGATTCGTTAGTTAACGTCGCCTCAAAATTTTTTCCTGCAGAAGGCCTTTCTCCGAATGTGTTTTCCGTCGAGTTATTGTTCAGACCATCCATCTCAGACAACATCACAAATTGGAGAGTCTTCGACGAAGATCAACACATCATCAATTTTCTGCATATGGAAAAGACTTTCCAAGGAGCAGTTATCGATGAAGGTACACACGATGAAAACCTTCGCGATTTTACGAAAATACCAAATCCAAGATCCCTGGAGTCTGCATCGAATATGGTAAACTCTATCCCAAAATCTATGGTTAGATTAGAAAAGATTTAAGATCTTCACGATAAATTCAGAAAATCAGTGAATTGTAAAATGAATAGTTCTTCCTTGACACATGAAAAAGTAAATTTAGGAACTAAAGATAACCCATAGTGCATCAATTTGGGGTTGGGATGTTCTGAACAAGAAAATATAGTATTTATTAATTTGTTTAAGGAATTTAAAGATGTCTTTTCCTGGACATACGACGACCTAAAGACCTTTGATCCTAACATCATACAACACATTATTCCCATGAAACCCCAGACCCAACCTTTTCAATAGAAGTTAAGAAAGATGAACCCAAAACTTGAACCAACAGTCAAGAAAGAATTAAACAAACTCTTGAATGATAAAATAATCTTCCTAGTAAGACATACACAATGGGTCTCTAATCTTGTCCCTATAGAAATAAGAGTGGTGAAATCTGACTATGTGTCAATTTCTAAAATTTAAACTGAGCGTCTGATAAAGAAAACTACCCTGTTCCTCCCATGGAATAGATCCTTCAACAAGTATCTGGTTCTGAAAGATTATCATTGCTAGATAGTTTTTCAAGGTATAACCAAGTCCTTATGTCTCCCCCAGACCAGCTCAAAACCACTTTCTGTACTCCATGGGGTACTTACGCTTATAGGAAGATGCCCTTTGGGCTCATAAATGCCGGTGCCACCTTTCAGAGAGTGATGGATATCGCTTTCTGTGGCTTAATCAATCAATATGAAGTAGTTTTTCTAGATGATGTCACTGTCTTCTCAAAGAATAAAGGATATCATCTAGCTCATCTAATATCTGTTCTATAGCGATGTCATAAGTACGGTATTTCTTTAAATCCTAAAAAATATGTCTTTGCGGTAGAACAAGGTAATCTCCTCAGATTCATTGTATCAAATGAAGGGATGATTATTGACCCTAAAAGGACCCAAGTCATTTCAGAACTGCCACCTCCCTCTTCCAAAAAGTCCATGCAATCTTTCTTAAGTCAGATAAACTTTGTTAGGAGGTTCGTCCCCAGCTTTTTAGAAATGGTCAGACCATTACAAAATTTAATAAAAAAGGATGTACAGTACCATTAGGGACCTTTAGAAAGTTAGGCTTTTGAGTCAATAAAAAAGACTATAGTAGACGCTCCTTCTCTAATGAGCCCTAATTTTTCGCGAGACTTCACCCTCTACACATTTTCCTCTGATCAGTCTTATGCTTCTATCCTAACCAAAAAGAATGTTGAAAACAATGAAGTTCCAATTGCCTTTATGAGCTCAGCCTTCAAGGGAGCAGAACTTAATTACCGAACAATAGATCAGTAGGATTATGCTATTTTTAAAGCGGTAAAACACTTTCGATCTTATCTACTAAAATTTAGGATGAAAATCATTGTCCCTTACCCTACTATCAGAAATTTGTTAGTCCAGAAAGAACTGGGTGAAAAAAGGGCAAACTAGGTCACATCGTTACAAGAATACGACATAGAAATTACCCCAGCACAAATTGTTAGAGGCCAAGGTTTATGTAAATTGGTTGTTGATTTAGCTATAGGTCAGCGAAATGAAACTGATATGTTAATTCAAGATCAACACAATCAAAATCAAATCTGTTGTGCACAAAACCTTACTAGTCCTTGGTAGGATGACATCAAGTTTTATCTTATGCACGAATAAGCTCCCCGACACCTTGATCCAAAAAAGAGGAGAGCACTGAGATTAAAATCTTCCTCTTTTCAGCTGGTAAATGGTATTTTGTTTCACCAAAATTTTGATGGAATACTTATGCGTTGTCTTGAAAAAGATGAAGCAGAAAAAGTCTTATTGGAAGTACATGCAGGGGAAGTTGGTGGGCATTTCGGTAGAGACACCACTGCCCACAAAGTATTAAGAGCGGGTTATTACTAGACTACTCTTTTCAAATACGCCCATGCCTTATGCCACAAGTGTGTAATCTGTCAAAAGGCATCTGAACAAGTATAGGAACCATCATTCCCATTGCAACCAGTTTCAGTAGACTCCCCTTTTCAGCAATGGGGCCTTGATATTATAGGCCCAATTAACCCAACATCCTCGAAGCAACATAAATACATCATAACAACCACAGATTATTTCACCAGATGGTCCGAGGCTACACCATTAAAAGCTATAAACACCAGCCAGGTAATATCCTTCCTGAATTCAAATATTATCACTCGTTTCGGTATTCCTGAATTCCTAGTATTTGATAATGCTTCCTATTTTTCATCTCTCGAAATGAGTGATTTCACTTTAGAGAAAGGAATAAAATTAAAATAATCTACCAGCTATTACCCTCAAGGCAATGGTTTGGTGGAATCAACTAATAAAAACTTGATCAAGATCATCAAGAGAACAGTCTACGAAAACCACAAAAAACTAGCATAATGCACTATTTAATGCAATCTGGGCTAATAGGGTAACTCATGAAAATACTGTTGGTAATTCTCCCTTTTTTCATGTTTACGGCAGGGAAGCGATTCTCCCACCTTATGTCTTTCAATCTCTGTAGTTATCACAAGAGGTGCAAGAAGAAAACTGTCCTCCCTTAGAAAGTCGGATTAACGCTTTGCTGAAGTTAGAGGAAGTAAGGGCTCAAGAAAAATGAAAATTGGATCAACATCAACTCATTGTCAAAAACTGACTTGATTCCAATTCTGCCTCTGACAGAAATTTTGAGGTAGGCGATCTTGTCCTTAAGTGGGACAAACCTCATGAGGGGAAAGGATAACACACTAAGTTTCAAAACCTGTGGTTGGGGCCATTTTTAATTGCTGAAAAACTAGGTCCCAGTTCCTTTCACCTGTAGAATTTAGAGGGATAGCCAGACACCTTCCCATTGAATGGCCAAGGTCTCAAAAAGTATTTTACTTGACGACTCTCCCAAACACCTTTTGTAAATATTTTATGTTTTGGTTTCCTTGTTGTTTGTTTTTCTTTGCTGGTTTGTTTTTGTTTTCATTTTTGTTTATCGGTCTTTCTTTTTGAAACAAAAATGCCTACACCACGGGCTAGCTCAGATAAAGAAAAAAGAATGCTTCCCCTCAAAAATAGCTGCTAAAAGTTGTCAGAGCATTAATTGTTGTATTTCTCTGAAATTGTAGCCTAGTTAAAGATGAATTTTTGTTTGAAAGGCATTTTCTCGGTTTCAATCTACACTTGAAAGTATTCACGACCATCTTTAAAAATATTTTTATGATGTCCCTGTTCTTTAAGAGAGCAACTCAACAATGTCTCCCTGTTCTTGAAAATTAGTTTTATTAATGAACTATTTTTGGATCTTGATGAAGGACAACACGAAATTTTTTAAGGTCTGTGATATATCAAGGTCTGTTAAAAACTGGAATTTTCAGCATCACCCCGCTCTATTGAATATCTTTAAAATATGTCAGAGAGTTGTGGGAAGTGTTTGTAAACCCGCCGGGACACTGAACAGCTCTGCTGGCAGTGGGTAAATACATGCATGATGCCAAGACAACTTCGTCGGGGTATTGAACAATCTTGTTGGTAGCGAAGCAATGTCAGGTAAAAGAAAATTCTCAGATATGAATTTTTTTTTGGCCCTAAGAGTCCTTCGTTCTGATCTGAAATTTCTTGACAGGATACAGACATCAGAGTGTGTTAATTGACATCCCTGTCGAGGCTATGAATGCCTACTAGCAGCAGTGGCCCTGTCAACAGTATTGGAGACATTAACTTAAATGTCGTGGCTTTATTTTTCCAAATTTGTCACCAGTTTTCATGTCTTTAAAAACAATAGTTATCTGAAATTGGACTGCGTCATGATTATTTAAGATGTTCAAATGACTTTTCAGTTGTTCTTCGATTTGAATTTTTTCAGATTTCTCTAACCTGAACTAATTCGTATTATAGAGATAACTGCTTCTCCCAGCATGTCGCCATCGTTGGCAGCCCAATGATTTTATTACCTTTTTATGTCAATTAAATTATCTGTATAGCTGCCTAACTAGGGTCATGAATTTTTATCACTCTTCATGAGCAGTTTCCCAAATGACAATTGTAAGTTGTCGCTTTTCTCTATTTTCTATTCATGCTTTGTTTTCATGATTGAAAGCATGAAAACTTGTGACTTTGATTACCATTATGTTTTAAAATTTCATTGAAGGCAAATTGTTCATATGGTTTATTATGGAGTTTTGATTCCTTACCATGAAGATGTTACTCTCTTTGTTTTGATCCTTTTAATTCCAAGCATGCTTAAGAGACTGATGGTTTTATGAGCAAAGGACCCCGACAATTTGATTTTTTGTATGGTTTTGGTTTGATTCTTGGATACTTTTCTTTTACAAAACTTTTGATTTTTTTATTTTTGACTTACCCAAACGTTGTGATCAAACCCATGATGTATGCACTTATTTTCGTTTTAATTCTTTGGTCCTAGATCATACTGAATGAAAAGGTGGCATATGATTTGTAGACTACCATCATTTCTAAGGATGGCCTTGGGCTTTGTGAACCTTCTTCGCATGTATTTAAATTAAATGTCCATCCCATCATATGAGTCTTTACAGCGTTCATTGTTGGGCTCGGGGTTATGGCTCTGATTTGTTTTCACAAACCCTCCCTGTATGTTGTGTTTGTTTGATTACCCTCCCATCCAGTATGGCTCCTGTCATGAGAATTGAACCAAATGGTATCCAAACCCTACTCTTATACGATGATGCCAGAGGAGATTTGGAGAGAATTGGTTGGCTCGCTTTCATTAGGAAGTTTCAGGGTTTCAATTTATAGGTTGCCCAAGAATTCTCTTTCTCCTTTGATGGTTGTAGAGAGAAAGTTGGTGATGTGCAACTAGAAGTTACCGAGGAGTTTCTGAGTCAAGCCACAGGGTTACCAACAAGCGGTCAAAGATGGTTTAAAAAAGAAAAAGTGGAAGAAGTTCCTCGGACCCTGCTATTTACATCTCGGAAAATAACAAGCTGTGATAAAGGTATGCCCATTTCATTCCTAAAATCTCGGTGGCACGATTTGCTCACTTTGGTAAAGCAATTTTTTACCTATGAGGGATGTTTTGGGCTTGTATTTTTGTACCATTTGCATTTTCTTATGAGTTTTATGGGTTTCCCTTTGAATATGCCATACTACTTACTCAGGAGTCTTTATAAAATGGGGAAAAGATACAAGAAACATAGATTAGACTCTATCCTTTTTCATCACTGCCTAGTTAAAATCATTCTCATACATCAATTAGAGTCACAGAATGACAACTGGGATTCGTTCCTAACCCAAAATGGCTATAGTAACCCTGATATGGGGGAGGTATATAAACTCATAGTTGAGGATACCCTTGTCCACCTGACGGTATCTCTCTCACCTCCCCAGACCTTTGCCTCTCCCCCTAACAACGAACCTATGATCGATCCAAGGGTCATTGAAAAGGCCTGTCAGTATATTACACATCCAAATGACTGTGTTAAAAATGTAAAGAAACCTACAGGAAAGAGATCTAAAAGCAGTGTTGATATAAGTTTTAAGAACAAAAGGGCTAGGAGATTGATATCGCAGAGTCTTCGTAATAAGATGAATTCTCATGCAAATGTGATTAGCATGATCGAGGTTAATGAGAGTTTTGACTCTGAAATCGACAAATTCCTTGCAGAGGAAGACCCTTTGTCATTCGAGCCACACCCTGATCGACCCTATAAATTTGTCGATAATTTACCTCTCTGTTTGAAAGACAATCCAGAGTTTCCTGGTGTCAAGCTTTGCAATGAATCTACTATCCATATGGAGGGCGCTCTGGTCCACCATCTTGTTTGTTCTAATGCAACCACCACAGAGTCAAAGTATGAGGTTTGTCTATCATGGATTGATAGATATTATACCGATATCCCAATTCTACAGTCACAGGTTAAGGCTTTAAAAGATCAGGTCAATGTTTTAACAAACGAAAACTTGAGGCTCGAGTCAGTTATTCAAGGCAAGGAAAAATGTATGAAGACCACAGGTCATGTGATATTTAAAAACGTTGAGGCTTCTACAACCATCGTAAATTCCAAGGTTTCATGATACGATTTGATTTCATGGTTAGAGGTATGATCTCTTAAATTAATAGAATGTTTGTTTTCATTCTTAAGTTAGATTATTTGGTTTGTTGAATAAACTATATTTCATTATTAAATTAGTCTATTTTATTCATTAAATAAAATTAGATTTCATTTACTAAAATAACTAGCTACAGAATCGCAAGATTTTGTAACCAGTTATGTTAATTGGAATTGTGTAAATTAATGACATAAAACATATCTGAAATCTTTCTATTTTCCTTTTCTTTCACGATATTCATGGGTCCATGATTTCAAAATTGATCTAAGGCACTCTTAAGACATTCCATTCATATCTATGTTGTATTTTGAATGAATAGAAATGAACTGTTGTTAGTTTTGGAGTATTTAATAGGATTAGGGTGGTTGCATGCCCCTTTATTTTTTAAATAAATATTTGATCTCAGGAACAGAAACAGTTACCTTTCCTGAGGCCTTTATAAACCTATCATGTTGTAAATAGAAGCATCTCGGCCTGGGGCTGGAGTATAGATAATTACACACAGACTTGAATGGAACAGAATGCATATTACAGCTTTAGCTTTTGCGTATGATGTTTTAGTTTAAGTTATGTTTATTTCGATGTGATAATAGATGGTGATTTCTTTTGTTTTCATTATTTATCATGAGTTGAAATAATTCATTTTTACGTGCTATCCATATGTCATGTTTCAGATACAATATAGGGTGATCATCGATTCAATTCAAATTATGAGATTTATCTCTAATTTTCTATTGAATTTTTAAATACAAGTTCTTACAAGAAGATTTATCTTGCTGTAGTTACTTGTAAATCAGAAGATCACTGTGACTGTCTCCATTATACGTTCTGTTATCAAAACTCAGTTTCCAGCATATTGTTTCGCATTTATTCGGAGCAATCTTAAGATTCGTTGCAGGTTTAGTTCTCAGATAAGGTGGCTGGATATTCTCTATTGTACAGACGTTGGATGCATTAATAGGTTAGTCTGTTCTTTTATTTTATTTTCTTTCTTATTATAAATTTTTTTATATATAGTATAATTTTCATTATCTATATCTTTCTTTTTAATTAAGTAGTTTAATATTTGATTTTATGAATGCATACAAATGAGAAAACAAACCAAAAACAAAGTATTTTCACTTTCTTTATTACTGGCATTAAAAGAACCATTTTATATTCGATTTTTATGAGTTTAGATTAAAAATCGTGATTTATACATATTGTATATATGATAAATAGAACTATTATATAAATATTATTTAGATAAATTGTATATAAATATTTAGATGTACATATATATTTCAGTTATTATTATTTAGTAAACGATTGTATTTCATTTAGTTATTTTTCGCTTTCTTTAGGACTTTAGATTGGCCAACGGAGCCATTAAACCCATCAGAGTGGATTAATCCAACCGACTTGGGTTAATTAGACAACCTCGGACCAGATTCACTCTTCTAGTTGACAAGTGGTAAATTTTGCCCGTCAACAGACCCGTCCTTGTGGATTTATATCCTTGGCTCGAGGGTGACCCACAGTTGAGATATATAACAACAATGTCTATGGTCGAGTGGAATCTTCGATGTTTGCAAGAAGTTGGTAAATGTTTATTTAAAATGATAAACACTCTCTATGTTTTTTTGCATTTTATGCTCAGATGTGTATTAATTATCTTTGAGACGTGTTATAATGTTCTTGTTGATGTTAATGTTGTGCATGGCATGTTATTATTTTATTTGATATTTTATCATGATTATTTATTATTGCATGTGTTGTTATCATGCTTCTTGATTCTAATAATTGGTATCAGAATTTGTAAATTTCCCAAGAAGGAAAATTTAGAGGTGCCCAAGTCGATGGGTACATTAGATATCTGAATCAGAGAAAATATTTTGTGTTTGTTGGTGATAGGTAAGTCACATATTGGTATAAGAGCCATGCTATATCATTTTTGGAGTATTGTGGCTCATCCTGGAGGCTAGGGGCATCACATATTGGTATAAGAGAAATAATTTTGTGGTTATTGGTAATGGGTACATGACATTTTGGTATAAGAGAGTTAGTTGCGATGCTTGGGACTTGTGGTTTGAATTGCAGGGTTTTTTGGTGTAGAGGCTGAGATGGACGGTTCTTGGGCACCTAAATGTCATTCTTGAAAATATGCATTTTAAAAAACAAAATTGGGGAAATTGGAAAAAAAATGGGAATTTTTTCGTACGATGACATCCACATGACATGGAGGCCACGTTTTAGGTGGCATGGATTCCCATATTGGAAATTCCATGGTGGTATACCTATGGAAGACCAGTGCCAGGCCATGACGGTGGGGTGGTAGGCCCTAGTGACAGGGCTACCGGTGGAGTGGTTGCCCGATACCATGAGTGGTATTGGTAAGTGGTATCACATGCCAAGGTGAGTGTGTTTTGAAATATTTTTTGGCGATGTGAAACTTATAGGAATGCACCAAATATCATGGGAGGTATTCAGTATCACATCGCATAGGGGTTGTTAACAATCGATCACTTTAGTGATGTGATATCAACCTCGATCATTGATCAACCTCTAACCTCAACCGTAGTATATGGGGCATGGGAAATTTTCATGCCAGAGGTAAAGGAATGGGATGGGACCCATTCATCGCCACAACTAATGGGGAAATTTTGGAGGTAAGGCATAGAGGTGGACTCTGCTAGTGACATGGGCCACTATGGTAGTTCCATGTGGCATCCAGTATGGTGGGGTCACGTATTTACAAATATTTTATTAATTATACATGGAAGCATAAAGGTTAAAGAACGAGGAAAGGTAAGGTAAAGGTAAAGAGAGGATGATAGGAAAATGACGGGACAGGTCGGGTGGTTGGAGAGGTGGCATGTCATCCTCTCAGGGTTCCATGTGGACACGTGGTGCCACATCAACCATGTCAACAAATTTCACGGAGTATTCACTTAGTGAATCTCTGACATAGTGCCTTCATTCATGGGATATTAAAGAATACCTATAATTTCACTAGATATTAATAAATATCTTTCAAAATCCTTTTATTGAACCCCCCTCCCAATACATCTTTTCAATCAAATAAACCCCTATTTTTACTAGATACCCCTTTTTATAGCCCCCAATACCTATAAACCCCTTGATAACCCACATCCCCCCCCCAACTCCTACAATATATGGACTTCATTTTTCATAATTAAAAAAAAAAAACCTTTACGGATGAACGCAATAAGATATTGGTCAAAAAGGTGAAGCCCCCATGGAAGATTACCACATAGGCATATGATAGTCTATATTTCATAATAAAAAAATATCTGGAGACATTTTCTTATTTTGGCCATAATTTGAGCAGATTAAGTGTAATTGAGATAAAAATTTTGGGTTTTGTCCGTAGTGAGCAGATATAAAAAAGTGTCAAAGAGAGCCACTGACCATTTCTGCTTGAATTTGTAAGAAAATGCAAAACAATGGTTTTTAAAGATCCAGGTCGAGTTCAGTGACAGAGATCCAGATTAAGCTAAAATATTTGGAGAGACTCCAAAAAGAAGGAATGAAAATACCTAATGAAGTAATTGGAGAAAGTCTAAGGGGTTTGGAAAGGGAATGTTGAAATAGGTCAAAATCCACTATTCTAGATCACTTTTGGGGGATTTTGGGGATTTTCAAAGGAGGAAAAGTGATCATAGATCAAAAAAATGGAAAATATTATTTACTCAACATTTTTCATACTCATTAATACAAAGAACTTAGGGTCAGTGAATTTTTCCCAGAAGTGCATCGATTGAGAGATAACTAGTTTTGCTAAAAATTGTATTGACATTTAGGAAGCCGATCATGCACTCCAAAATGTGATTTATTCAAATAGAAGTGGACACCGAAATAGTCTTCCATGGTTATTTACATAGTAGGAAAGTAATGTTGTAAAATAGGTCATTCAGAAAATTAAATTTTCCACGGGATTTGCTTCAAACATAAAGAATATCTTAATGAAGAAAAGTGAATTTGGTGGGGTGAAAACTCATGACTGGCATACCTTCATTAAGGTGATTATTTTGGTAGATTTATATATTGGTAAATATATGAATTTTTAGTATTATAATTTGGTTTTCTTTTCAAAAAGGTTAATGATCCCTTTATTGTTACAGTATGTTCTACCTCTATCTCTCCCTAACAACTTTAAAAACAATGTAAAACAAGTTATATATGATCTTGGAAAATACATGAGGTAAATATTAATGATTTATATGCAAAATATTTGTTGCTCAACTTGTCGACATTTGTTTTAATTTCAATGTATATAAATTGTTGTTGAAACCTACTATTTGATTTGTTATATCATGTGTAGGTGATTTTCATTTAAAGAAATCCATAAAGAATATATAAAATATTGGAGGAGAGAAATTCCTCGACTAATGTGTGAAATGCAAAAGTATCTACCTCTGACATTTTTCAATGCACAAGAACATTACTTAATACACCAATTTGAGGAGATTGAAATGTGTGTACCTATACACCCAAAGTCAATGTGGATGGTGGAGAGGCACTTGAAGTCATTGAAGGCGTTTATTAGACAAAGAGCATGTCTTGAGGGCTATATGGTATATCAATATTTGGTGTATATTAGTCAATATCTTCCTAAATTAGCAACAAAAATCATGAAGGCACCTCGAATTTGGGATATCAATTCCACTAACAAATTTGAAGGGGAGATCCTAGTTGGGAAAGTTAGAATGAGGAAAGTGAAAGGTAATTAGATGGAGATATATATAATACTTTGAATTAATATTTATTTATTTCTTTATTGTACTTCTTTAAGTTTTATTTATCTTCCATGATCATGAATTATTAATTGTTATTCTAATTAGTAATTTTTATTATTTTTTCATATAGTTGGTCAAGAGTGGGATGCACTACATTTATACATCGCAAAAAAACTTGATTGGATGAATGTATGGATAGATCGATGTATATAATGTAATGGAAGGTTATCATGGGAAGGGGTGGCTACTTTTCTTAAATAAGTTCATCGTAATCAAGATGTTGATCTTACTCACAGGCAAATTGATTTAGCATATGGTTTAAAAGATAAAAAGGCAAGCATATAATTCACCCACATCATGTTTTAGTTATTTTCCATTCTATTATTAATCTAGGTCATGGTGTCTTTATTTTGTAATTTTTTACTAAGTATAAATATATTTATTCATTGACAAACATGCATTTTTTACATGTCAGGAATATTACAGTTGAAACACCACAAGGATATGTGGTGCAATGGTCGTAAATTTCTCATCAAAAAGTTGGATGAAAAAAATAAAACCTTTGATTATGGGATAATTGTAGTCTTTCAAGTCACTAATGTTTCCTCTAGAAGTGATAGGCATCCAACAATATCCAAAAATTGTAACAACCCTAGTTAAATGATTGCTTAAGATTTACCAAGTATAGTTATTTAATTAATTAACTGTCGTAATGTGTATTAGTTAAATAATGATTAATTATTAATAATATTAATTAATTAATTAATTAATTAATATTTAATATATGTTGATTAATTAATTAATTGATTGATTAACACATTTAATGTTTAGGGTAAAGAATTAAATACTTAATAACTTTTAATTTTTTATTATAAAACTTTACGTATGCAGGGGGATGAAGCATTGAGTGGAGGGATAAGGTATTAAATGGAGGGATAAGGTGGGTGGCATTAAAGGGGGGGGGAGTAGGAGTCAGTGAATGGGAGGGGGATATGACTGGGTAGAGGCCTTCAGGAAGGATTATGAAATTTTGGAGGAGGAAGCATTATTGAGAGGGAAGGACTGTATTTTCTATTGGGTATTTTCTGGTTTGGTCTGGAGAGTTTGGGTGGAATGTTTTAGGGGTGCATTAGGTTTCTGGGAGTTTTGGGCTCGGGGGCCAGAAATMCTCACAGAATACTGGAGCTAGGGATATGGACAAGCTCTGTTCCTAGCTGGCAGGGAGGAAAGATTCAGTTTTGGGCAGAGTTTGGGCAGAGCAGCAGAGAGGACAACCAGAGATCRGGGATTTAGCATCAGACAKAGGTATGTTTATTTATGTATTTTMATGAATATGTGGTGTTATGTGGTTGTTACGTACACTTATTTACATGTTGTTAATAAATCTAATTTATGTTGAATAATAAATGATTATAAGTTATGATTAAATTGTACAGGATATACATAATTTGTTTTTATTCATTATTTTAGCTTGTGTTTTATAAGGCTCTGTGGGGACAGAGACCTTACACATAGTATCAAAGCCCTGGTTTAAAAACTTGTACTAGGGCCTACACACCTACCCACTTGTAAGAAGGAAAGTTTAGAATTGGAACTGTTCAACACTAACCCGGAAATTTAAACAATCCCTAATTGGTTATATTGAAACCCTTTGCCCTGAAATCCTAAACAATCCCTAAATAATTTGCATATGAATATATATATATGTGTGTGTGTGTGTGTGTGTGTGTGTGTGTGTGAATATAAATTTGGGCCCAAGGGCCAAGCTCCAGCTCCAGCTCCAGCTAACCTGCAAGTCAAGCACAATTTTTTTTTAACACAGATCTATTGCACATTAAAAATGTAAAAGGCATAATAATATACTAATTGAAGTGTTAAATAAATTTTAACACTTGTTTCAAATAATCAAACCTATGTAAAGGAATATATATATATATATATATATATATATATATATACATATTCTGCCAGGAATTTCTAAACAGATTTATAAATAAACATTTCAAGTAAACATATAAAAATAAATATGTATTTAATATATATATATATATATAATTATTAACTGGATCAAACCAAAGTTACCTTGAAAGTATTCAAGAGAAGGATTGATCCCCATGACTGCCCTGCCTCGATTACCTCAAGCTTTGCTACACCAAAAACAATTTTTATAAATGACATAATTAAAAATTATATATATTTAATATCACTCACCCATTAGGATTTGCATTTGGAGTGTTTAATGGAATCTCAACTAAATCATCTCCAACCAATATAGTTTATTTTCTCTTTGTCTGGCATGGGAATCTAAACAATTTCTGGAAGAACTTTGAACATTCCGATAACTTGGAAATGAAACAAGTAAAAAACGATGGTCTGAAAAAAAATGTTAGTTTATATCCAAATCGGTCACAAGTCATTGTACAACGCCGAGTCATCAACAATTATGCCACCACCTATGTCAAAACTGTCAAGGATATATCCTACAGGGAAATCCATAGATTCAAACTTGTGCACAACGCGTACTACCTCCGTTAAAGTAAACCCTTAGTCGAAGCCAAATCTCCAAGCCTATAACAAGAACCAAGTGTCGAACCATGTATCAAGTTCGAGCGAGAAGGAGGTTTTTTCTTCAACTTCTCCATACGTTTGTAACTATTTACTAATCTTCTCTATATCGTCCAACTTTGGTGAATGAATGCTTGTCTATAAATCGATTCAAGTACTGTTTTTTGTTCCATCATTGGCTTCCATTTGTGGGTGGATTTTCCCGCTATGTCTTGCCCTACTTACAAAACATAGATGTATATAAATATTAAAAAAAAACAAAGATGGATACATGGATCAATATTATAAAAATATATATTAGAAGAAATCATAAATACCAAAAGACTATGCAAAACGCATCCGACATAAAATACACAGGCCTAGGCACCACGATTTTTTTTTTGCATGGAGAGGCAAAACGAAGAGAACAATGGTCTCTCTGCTCGCAAGCGTACGTGCCTCACGAATTTGGTTTTGTGTGGGTAGGGGCAGATAAAACATGGCGGTGGCTTCTTCTATCAAGAAAACAAGAAGAAAATTGAACCCAACATTCTACCTTCTATGGAATACCAAGTCAGTCACAACGGATATAGAAAAAAAAAGGAGAAAATATGTTTTGGGGTTCATGAGAATGGAACCCACAACCAATGACCCATCCAACACATTGGGAGAGCTCTATCAAAAAACAAGGGAGGATCCCTCAGGCCAAGGTAGGAGCCCGCAAGCCTTTACACAAGATATATGCATCTGCATCAACAACAACACAAGATCAAACAGCAACAACACACCAAACCAGCACCCATGGACTAGCGTAAACACAAGTAGTAGCCTTGGGCTCACATTGTCATACATAAGTTAACACACCTTCCATACATAACACAATACAAACCACAACAAACAGTCCAACACCCAAGCGAACAACCACACTGAGGAGGAGCCCATGGGGTAAGGTAAGGTGTGCTACGCACCAGCACCAAAAAAAAAAGAAAAAAACAAACCCAAGCACCAGTGCCAAACACCAGAGCACAAGAAATGTACCAAAACAATGTACAAGCCAATGCTCAGAGCCAAGCATCGAGCCACCGAGGCAGGAGCTTGCGGCCATTACCATAACTTCGTCATAGTTGCAGAGCAGGAGAGGCCCAGGGTGCGTTCGCAAATGAGATAGGTGGTAGGTCGATTAGGGTTAGGGCATAATGAGATACGTTTAGGGCACATGGGACTCATGCGAGGACCCATGATGCCGTTACAAATTTATTGTTTTAATCTTAAGTAATATTTATTTTCTTTAATTTTTTTTATTTTTTTTTTTTGTTTAAAAATTGTATTAGATTTGAGTTTAATTGTTTAAATTGTCCATATTTAAATTATAGATTTAATTTTATTTTTTTTATTATCCATGTGTTAAATTATCCACATTTAAATAATATATTTAAATTTAGGTTAAACATATTTAAATTTATTTTTTAAATTAATTATAAGTTAATATGATTAATAAAAAGTGGTTAACCAAAGGGAATAATTTAAATTAAATTAATGATTAATTAGGTACTTAATAAATAAATAAATAAATAATATTAATTTACAGGATTAAATGAATGAATTGTTTAAGATGATTGGAATTAGGGGTAAAGTTTAGTTTAGATTTTAATTTCTTAATAATTAATCAACTTTAGGTTGAAAATCGCATTAATTAGTTTTAGATGAAAATTTTAAGGACTTAGACCAAGGTAAGCGGGAGGGGGTTTCATGCGCACTAGTCAGGTAAGTTAGAGAAATTGGTGAGTATGGTGCAAGGCTAGTGTAGCTACAAGGTGAGGGAGTCAGTAGTTTTTTTAGGCAGTGACACCAAGTTTAGATGCTTAACCCTAACCTAGCCACTTCCCCTAAAGAGAGTAATGTCTGTTTAAAGACAAGTAAAGAAAAAATTACGCCTAATCCTATTATCTAGTTTAAGTTGTGCAAATAGGAAATTCCCTTGAACTCACCTTGACAACCTTGTGTTGGAA